>JAWPHD010001643.1:0-303845 GCA_037043455.1 Cyrtodaria siliqua
GGGTCCTATAGAAACCACAGCGTCCGAACGTAGGTGGCATCGTAGGTCCGCACTGTACTGCAAACAAGGACTTGAAACTACAATGAAAGAGACAAAAAAACAACAGAAAGGGTGGTGAAGACAGGGTTACCGACTTGGAACGGTCAGTAGGCAATAAGGCCTACTGGTTAGCTTGAATCGATTTTATATGCGCACAATCCTCGCTATTGTCCTGTCTTCAGCGCCCAAATAGACAAGACAGTGTATTACTAAACAAAACATATTTTTACCAGTAATGTACCAGTGGTGTAAATTTGAAACTCAGTGTCAATGGTTAATAATTGTGCAGCTTTTAAAACGCTTGCAAGTACATTGACGCACGCATTTAACTCGGTATCTGTAAGAAAATATTTTTTTTGCAAACGTTTTTCGTTTTCACAAACCTTTGCTATACTATGTCAGTTTAGTCGGATGTTTTAACATTTTGAAATGCGAATGAACACTGCAATTAAAATACGTGTATGCTTACGTTGTTTTCCCAAGCAAAAGAAAATAGTTGATTAGGTAACAGACGGCACAATGCCATATTATATTTCAAACATTTTCCACAATATTTGGTACGAGATGTCAGTTGAATTTCTTGGTATCGAGCAGTGCCACTATTGCTCGAAGAACTGACATATACGGTCGCCTAAACTCTTTAGTATTACGTGCAGTAATTTAGATATAAATAATTCCTGTTACAGGATGACCCTAGTGGTTGGGGATAACTCGGGAAAGAATCAATGACGGTGAATGCATTTACATAAGTTTAATGCAACTTTTAAAATATGTTAAATATATATACAATTATCAAAAAAAAAACAAGCGAATACACAGATGAAATATGAAAAGACTGTTCTCTTGAACGTTTAAGACGTTCTTAGTATTATCACAATACTGAATGTGTCGACTGATTATATACGACACTAAGTTTTGTTAAAGTTATAACAATGTTGATCTATGATCTAGCGCGATAACAGTGATGCGCGAGAGCTCATGAATATGATGGTGCGCGAATCCAATGGGTGATTGTCATCAAATGCCTTCTATAAGGGTTGATGCCGCGATATAATGATGATTAACCTCCACTGAGGTTGTGGATGATGTTCCTCCAGTGAGGACTGATAACGGGCCCACCTCGTGTCCTGGGGGTTGTCGAGTCTATAACCTGGCCATGTTGCACATGTACGGGGACCGACTCCACCGCTCGTGACGTTATATGTTGATTCTAGTGTCGAATCACCTAAAGGGCTTACACACCCTAAAGGCTTAGCTCCACTCCGGGTTTCATATATCCAAAACTGGATGGCTTATCTCCAAACCTAGATGGCTTAGGCTGTAATTATACATACGTTTTAGATGTCGGTGATAAACATAACAATCTTGCATAATTATCATTACCTAAACAAAGCATTATTTAATAAATATATGTAAGCTGTACTAATGAAGAGTAGCTATGTATACATATTCTACAACGCCAGGTATACGCCATGTACGTCTCTGTTAACCAATGCCCCTAATATATGTCATATACAACGTTATCAAATCACTCGTATATTACACTCACCGAGTATGCATGCAAACATGTATGTCAACTAATGCCCATATTATACAACGCTAGGTATACGCGTCGAACATTTATACTAGTCACTCATCTCATTGTTAACTAATGCACCTAATATACAATGTTATCAATTCAATCGTATATTACAATCACTGGGTTATACGCCAACGTTAACTAAGGTACCTATTATACAACGTTATCAAATTAATATTGTTTTACAATTAATGATCAATTACAATAATGACGTCTAATAAAGTAACTTCAAAATCATATGCCAGTCTCAAGTTAATGTTTGAGAAACATCAAAGTTAACCGGATGTCGTAACCGCCAACCAAGATGCGCCGCCCACTGAATACAAATGTACGATAAAAGTTCATAAAATAAATACTGACCACATATTGCCTGTGAATTTCGCCGTCCAACTCCTGCTCCAAACAAACAACTATCGAGCAATCCCGGCCAAGACTAGAAGACAATGGATTTATAACAAACATTACGCCCAAACCATTATTTCCAGTTCATTCCGTGACATACGTGGCTAAATTCGCAGTGTTAAATTCTACACAAAAGGACCCTTACACAATTTTAAGGAGATAGACAAAACACAAAAACAAACACGCAAACAGACAAACGAAAAGGCAAAAGTAATAAAAAATGCAAACGACTTCACAAACACAAAATAGTTGACAATAGGGCTACCGCCTTGGAACGGTCAGTGGCAAAGTAGGCCACTGGGGGTTTAAACCGGTTCTAGGGTGCACCAAACCTCACTCTTACCCTACTGTCATCCCATTAAAACAGGACGGTGTAAATAAAGAAATACCCGCCATGATCTAACCTGTAACCAACAAGGCAGCATCAATAGGCAATATAAGTAAAACACAAATATGCTCGTGTAAATATAATACAAAAACAATAGCCTAGAAAGCCACAATGAAGGTACTCACTGACTTGGCAGAAGCCAGAGCAGTAAGAGAATACACCATTAAGGGCACGACAAGAAAGATCATGGACACACATCAAACGCCACCGTCCCAATGGGCTTTAGGTAGGCGTCAACATAGGGTCCACAGCCTGTCCGGTCATCGTAAAATTAAAGAGGAATGCAGTACGTTGCAAAATGATAGGGTCATAACCTCTTTTGATAAACTTTTTAACAAGTTTAACAAAGATAGTATGAAAGTGATCATGACCAAGAATCTTACGAAGTTTATAAATCACATCAATAGAAGTCAGGTTGTGATAGTCCTTGTCGCAGTCTTATTGAAACTGAAATTGGATAGCGTCATCGTCTTTCAGACGAAAATTACAAGGAACCTGTACATTGATTAAAAAGTAAAGAATGACATAATGCCACCGAATGTTACCAATGTTTAATCGTTATTCTGTTGTTCAAGAAAACAATCAATGCAATATCATAAATAGTAACTGTGTTACAATATCCAGAAGAATGGGGATGTTTTCCAAATTATGTATACCGTCCTCAATATGGCAAACTGTCTATCCATTGAGACTCTACACTAACTCTATATATATATAAAACGTTATTTTTTGTGAGTTCCAAACGTTTTTTTTTTGCATATGCCTAAAATACCTCTTGTCGTTCTGAAGGCATGAACTTAAAAATATAGTTGAGACTGTGGAAATAAAACAGAAGATACATATTTTTCAGTTAAATACATTTAAATTCAAATAAATGTATACGATTGAAGATAAATTCGTAGCGCGTTTCAATATACGGCCGCAGTTTACATTTAAACTGTAGACATAATACCACACTTAGCGTAGACAATTGTTACTGAAATAGCCATCGTATTTTTGCCGCGCCGCTTTTGGTCTAAAACAACAAGTAATTCAGAATAAGTTATTCATATAAAAGTACATAATTATCAAATGTATGTAAACGGTATTCAATTTAATCTCTTATTTAACGTAAAAATGACCTTTCCCACTGAACAACTGCTGGACAGTTATTGTCTATAGCGGAGGTCAGCATAATTGTTACCCTCAACGTCGATACAAACATCCTCTACTAGATAGAAAGATGTAGGTAAAAGCTACTTTTAAAATAAATGTTCTTTGCAGTTAGATATATATATAGTACATATACATATAAAAATCGAACAGGAAATGCAGTATTCAAGGACGACAGTCAACCACAAACACCATAAACACAACAGAAGCACAGGTCACATTTAAAGATGAATACAAGGCCAAATAAGACATCACAAACACATAAGGTTGACAATTGGGCTACCGCATTGGAACGGTCAGTGGCAAAAATAGGCCGCTTAGGGTTTACCAAACCTCACACTTACCCTACTGTCAACCCAATAAAACCGGACTTTGTAAATAAAAGAAATCCCTGCCACGAACTGTTCTCTAACCAACAAGGCAGCATTATTAGGCTATATAAGTAAAACACAAAGATGCTCGTGTATATATAAATACAAAAAAAACACTAGCATAGAAAGCCACAAACAAGGTACTCAATGAGAAACAAGAGAATATGCCATTGAGGACACGACAAGACAACATTGTAGACAAACATAAAAGTCACCGTCCATTTGGGCTTTAGATTCATCCTAGGGTCCAGAGCTTGTCCGGTCTTCGCACAATCAAAGAGGAAAGCATAGTGGCGAACTGTAAATGGGTCCACCACTAAGCATGCTGTATGTTGCAAAATGATAAGGTCATAACCTCTTTTGATAAACCTTTTAACAAGTTTAAGAAAGATAGTATGAAATTGATCATGACCAAGGATCTTACGAAGATCTTACAAAGTTTGTAAATCACGTCACCATAGAAGTCAGGTTGTGATAGTCCTTGTCTCAGAAGCTTAAATTACTTTTATATTTGGAAAACAGATCAGGGTTACGATAATAACATGTTGCAAAGGTTTTACGAAGTTATCGTAACGGTAACCCTGATTGAGTGGATTTGTAATTATACAAAAATTACGAATATTAAGTCCTCAACTCGAGTACAAGCTCTAGAAAAACGAATTAGTTCAGACACATACTCCATAAAAAGTTGCTCGGAGAACATGCCCATCTAAATAGGGATAATTAACAATATCAAAATTAAAATCATCTCCTTTGTCATATATTTTGCTGATTGTTTCACCATTTTCAGTGGAGAGATGTAAATCAAGAAAAGAAGCGTTAGTATCAGAAATATTACCTTTGTTAAGTTGACGTTATTTAGGGTATATATATATCATTAACCATAGTAGAAACGAAGGGGTTGTCAATGTTTAATATGTCATCCAGATATCAAGAGGTGTCATTAAAGGCCGAAATAACATCATGTGACTTGGATGTGATGACGAATTACCATTTAAATAACATATGAGCCGAAACACGCGTAAAGGACCCTTCAGACAAAATATTGACATTTTATATTTTTTAATGTTTATGAAACTCGGTGATTTTCTCTTTAAGAATCTCTTAATTTTATGTTGATATCTTAATTGAAAATGATTTTATATCAATTTGAAAATTAAAGATTGTACTCACCATTAATGTTGACGTTAACGTCGGCGTCAAGGACGACGTCGTTGATTAAATAACAACAAAAAACATAAAAAGTTACCCTATTTTCTCTAGCATCAACTATTTATATTAAGAAAACATATTTCCTATTATATAATAATAAGGTTAAACACGGAAGTGATGAGAAATTTGATTAGTAATTAATTGATTATCGGCCGACGTCATAAATTGTTACTTTATGACGTTGTCGTCAAAACGTCCTAAGGGACGTTTTCTTCTGTTGCGGCTCATATATTTTTGAACTCATTCATTTTATCTTTAATTTTCCTTGTGATAATATTTTTCAATAAACAATATCAGACACAAATCAATACATTTAGTAGTTTAACGTTTCCATTCACAAATAATGGTACCGTTTACTAGTATATATATTTCGTTAAGCATCAGTGAGAACATAAATCTTTGCAAAACGTATACACATTAGAGAACACAAATGCCAAAGTGCAAACAGGTAACGATACGTAAATACTTCACAATCAGTTTACATTACTCATGGTGTTTAGGTTGGGGAATTTTCGTCTCAATGTAATAAATCCTTTGACTATATAATTATATTAGGGAGGTAATACAATAATCCATATTAAGTATGGAGATTTATTGAAGATTATATATATAACTGATAAAAACATTCTGTTACATAGGTTTCTCCTCAAATGTGTATTACCTGTTGATGAACAAATAAGCCTTTTATAGGTCTCACTATACAGTTCATTTTTACTATGCTGGTCTATGTGAATAACGTTTACAGGGCCATTCCGAACAGGAAGTTTCCAAGCCAACAGTTACTTTTTTATGTAACCAAGTCATTTGCCCACACAAATCTGTACAAAATCTGGTACGTTGACCATTTCTTTTTTAAATTGGAGTGGTGTCCTCCAATGCACTACTTTAGGCTTTAACTCCAGAGTTTTGATCAGAATTCCTACTCTTCGTCAACACCCATAAAACTGTAATGTTTTGGTGGCAGTGTCATCTAATAGCTGCACATCCAATTTCAGACTCTGTTTATCTCACTTGCAACAACAATAAACATATCTGTCAGCAATTATTAAAAATATTTAAAACCGAAGAACACACTACTATTTGTTAAGGCGTACAAAGTATCCTACCGTGGGTTTCAAGGGAGCTAACTGTTATAATCTCCAATAATGTCCGTTCTTTACGATTAATCCCTCAGGAAAACATGCTGAATGTTTTATTGGCGTGTTTAGTGTCATTTTTGGTATATTACGGCACTTGGCTTAGTGCACAAAGTAATTGATTATGGGAAAGGGAAACACGGCAATCTGGAGTTGTTTAAAACACAAAGTAATTATTATGAGACAGGGAACACGGCAATCTGGAGATGTTTAAAACTAGCCCTGTTAATAGCGCAACTTAACTTATATTTTACAACGCCTTAATTGTATTGCTTGTTTGTAATCATGTTCTTGTCTGCCCTCATTGATTTATTCTCTTATTGCTCTGGCTTTTGCCCAGTCATTGAGTACTTAATACTTTTCTAGACATGTTCATGTTGTACATGTACACGGTTATCTCAATCTGTGTTGTGCTTAATTATTTAATAATGATAATAATAGTGTTATACTATCCTAATAAATATAATCATAATATTGATATTAATCCTAATAACAACAATAATAATAATAATTAATAAAAATAATAATAAAAAAAATATTATTATTATTATTGTGTTATAAATACTACAACTACTATTAATAATACTAATAATAATACTACTAATAATCATCGTAATACTAATATTAGTAATAATAATAATAATAATATAATAATGATAATTATAATAATTATGATAATAATACTAATAGACTTAATTCCACAAAAGAACTCATCATCCATGGGCCCTCAACATTAGATCAAAACATACAATAATTACAAAAAAAATGACTATACAATTGTAGTGCTTAGTATTATATCAAGTAATGGACATATTTTCAAATAGAGGAGCACGACTTACTAATATATGGGTTGATTATCCACTGTAAATACTGTGTGTTTTGATATTAGTAATATTCTGGGAACTTTTATATGGTATGGAACTCAGTTCAACGCTGAATGATTTTATGAAAAGAAATCACTATTCGGTCTGGGGAAATATAGCTGTATGTCTGAGGGTGATCATAAGTTACCTATAATGTATGTACATTTGAAGCTATAGTGATAAGTAGGAACATGGCCTGGAATTCACCAACTATTCTTCGAACTATTCTTCGACTTGAACTCAAATTTCGTTCACAAATATTTCCATGACCTTCAACGATAAACAATCGTATGACGTTGATATTTATTAGTATTTATAGTACTTATACATAGCAGCTTGAAATGAATGTTTATTCTGTAAACTTTAAGATATATTTGTGATTGACATTTGCATACTTGGGCTTAAATCTAATAATATTCTCAGGAATGGTTGGTGAATACAAGGCCAGATCATTCGATTGTAACCATTAAGATTGCTTTTTGAAATTTAAACATTTTGTGAATCGCAGTCAACTGATTTCGGTAAAATGTTCAACCGCGGTAGTTTTGAAATATTTACATATTGCCGCTATGGTCTGCCTAGTGTTTCACACTGGCTTGGATTTCCTTAATTGCAGTGTCCTGCTTAATTTGGATGACTGACTATAGTGTAATAGTGAGGTTTGGTGCACAGGACCTGGTTTAAACACTAGCGGCCTTTTCTCCACTCTTCTTTCCAAGGCGGTATCCCTGTTGTCACTATACAGTGCATTTTTACTATGCTGGTCTATGTGAATAACGTTTACAGGGCCATTCCGAACAGGAAGTTTCCAAGCCAACAGTTACTTTTTTATGCAACCAAGTCATTTGCCCACACAAATCTGTACAAAATCTGGTACGTTGACCATTCCTTTTTTAAATTGGAGTTGTGTCCTCCAATGCACTACTTTAGGCTTTAACTCCAGAGTTTGGATCAGAATTCCTACTCTTCTTCAACACCCATAAAACTGTAATATTTTGGTGGCAGTGTCATCTAATAGCTGCACATCCAATTTCAGACTCTGTTTATCTCACTTGCAACAACAATAAACATATCTGTCAGCAATTATTAAAAATATTTAAAACCGAAGAACACACTACTATTTGTTAAGGCGTACAAATTATCCTACCGTGGTTTTCAAGAGAGCTAACTGTTATAATCTCCAATAATGTCCGTTCTTTACGATTAATCCCTCAGGAAAACATGCTGGATGTTTTATTGGCGTGTTTAGCGTCATTTTTGGTATATTACGGCACTTAGCTTAGTGCACAAAGTAATTGATTATGGGAAAGGGAAACACGGCAATCTGGAGTTGTTTAAAACACAAAGTAATTATTATGAGACAGGGAACACGGCAATCTGGAGTTGTTTACAACTAGCCCTGTTAATAGCGCAACTTAACTTATATTTTACAACGCCTTAATTGTATTGCTTGTTTGTAATCATGTTCTTGTCTGCCCTCATTGATTTATTCTCTTATTGCTCTGGCTTTTGCCTTTTCGCCACTCATCTTTCCAAGGCGGTATCCCTGTTGTCAACCAGTTTGTGTTTGTTGTGTCGCTACATATGTTTATTTTGGTAAGTGTCATTTTTTTTCAAATGAGTGTTTATGAATGAATTACATTTCCTGTTCGACTGCTGCATCTACTTACTTATAAATACATATTTAAATAGTTCAAGGCAAATCGTTTTTGCATCATACAAATGTTGCTTATGGGACACCAATAACACATTTAAAAATATGATATAATAATGAATAAACAGTGCAAACTTCGAATTGTATTACTTGCAAACATGTTTAAAAATTAATAAATATAGCTGCCGATATTAAAGTCAGTGTTGATATTAATACATACAGATCTCATCCAGTTCTTTTAAGTTCTAAGGTAGTACTATACACGTTATGGTACCACATACAAGTTCCGTTTGGTCGGTTAATTTCGGTTCTTTACGTGATCCCAACTTAATTCAACTAAGCGATGGGACAGCTTATATTAGCAGAATTTTATAACAGATATTTCGTCAAAAAATATATTTAGGAACAGTTTTTACTAAACAAATCGATAAACTGTATATTACCTTTTAAATGTTTTAAGTTGACAATATGTGAACTTTTTAAGCCACAACTAAGGTTCTTGGAGAAGGGTTGGATGGGGTATGAAAGTTAATACTCGGAACACGTAAAGCATATACGTTTAAAAAGTTAGCCAGGTTTTCATTTTTGTGTCTTTACATCGAATTAATCGTAGAATATTAGCGGATTTAATTGAAGACAAATACAATACAGCATAATGTAAAGGCTTCCTAGCCGACGGCAAGGAAATTAAACTGAAGCGACAGAATGTTATTGTACTACAATTTAGACTCGATGTATTAAATATATTGCAAGTTGTCTTATGTTTATAACCGTTCGATTGTGATCAAAGTGTCTGTTGTCTTGTGAAGCCAGTCTGTCACTCCCACTAGAGAGCGTTTTAAGATATATTCCCGTATTTTATTCTGCATTATTTGCCTTACAAATGTCATAAGTGTTCAGAGTTCATTACTATTTGTATTTACCTAATCCGATTTCATGTTATTTAATGCATGCTCATTAAGCATCAACTCTTCAAATTATTACATCAACGTTTTAGATAATTAGCCGTTACGCATCATGGCTTCAAATAATTATTCGTTTATATACATCAACGCTTCATTTAGTTACCCGGTACGCGCACCGTAGCTTCAGATACGTATCCGTTGCGCATCAAATCTTCGCTTAGTTACATGTACCCGTTACGCACCAAACTTGAAATAAGTATACGTTACGCATCAACGCTTCTTTTTGTTCCCCGTTATAACGCACATCAATTCAATTAAAACAATGTGTCAAAGTACCGTTAAGCACAGAAGTTCTTCTTATTTTCTTTCTTCGTTTTTTTCTTTTTCCCAATACCAGGACGGAGTTTTTGTAAAATGTTTTTTTCCGTATAAAAGACCATCGCCAAGACGATAATACACAGTCTAAAACAGTCATAAACTCGGTTCTACATAAAGATACCACCGCAAGTAAATATTGGTCAACGAAAAAGCCTGCTAATAATTGCGCATTGGTACGAGCATTATGATTAAATCTTGCCCAACAAAACAAAGGTTCGTATCCAAAGTCAACTTTGTGTTTGTGATGTCGTTTTCATTGAATATTACTTTTGCCTTCTTGTTTGTCTGTTTGCGTGTTTGTTTCTGTGTTTTGTGGTTGACTGTCCTCCTTGAATGCTACTTTCTCTGTTCGATCTTTTTATATTTCTTTACTGGTTATCGTATTGTTAGAGAATTGATATGACTTTCTACATTCTTCTGACACAGTACAGTGTTAAACAAGCTGTCTCACAGACGAATGCGTAAAGATAAGGCAAAATAAAGTCTGTTTAATACTTTACTGTTTAACATAAAAAAAAAAGCAAGACAATTGAGACTTAAAATATATACTCCTTAAGCACGGTTAGTACTGAAATTGGAATGATTTTCTCCGAAGATCATATATTTGCAGAGGTCCCCATTTATCAAATGCATTTTGCGTAACATAGTGTACTTGCAATGTTTGGCTATGCTGTATAATTTTGGCGCAATATCGCAACAAGGTCTGGCATCAAGGACAACTCATACATGCATGATGTGTCCTTCGGAAATGCAGGGAAAGAGTTACCAAATCCTATAAAAAATCGTTCCCTAGTACATAAATGGAAATAAGTAACGCAGTATGCCATGTCAACAAGCAATAACTTATGTCCCATATTTAATGAATATAATACTCGTTTCATATTTTCTGTTAGTGCCTCTATTTTCACTCCGTAAACATATTAAATGATCGTGAATGACGTTATTACGTGCTCGTGGCTACTTCATATGTTTGAACGAATAATTGTAGTCTCAAAGTACAGTTAAGTTTAGGTCTTTAAACGCAGTTATTCTTGGAAAGTTTCAACGTAGAATGAGCCAGTGTAGAAAAGTTCGTCTCTAACTATTTAAATTTCTATGAGTTGTTGACGTCGTATTTGTCTGCTGACTTCATTCCAAAAGTGTTTGAGGGTAAAAGGGGTGTCTATTATATCACTACTGGAAGGAATGCGCAGTAATTAGTCTACGTTTATATCTGTAATATTAATGAACATAGCATCAGCACACAATAAACAAAGGGCTATTGGAAGATCGATTTATGTCTCCATTATCGTCTTTTATTCATATTTATATACAGTTGTTCTTTGTTTCTGTGTGTGTTTGTGGTTGACTGTCGTCCATGCATGCTGCTTTTCATTTCAGATATTTATATCTACTTTTACCTACAAAAACATTGGTGATGCGATCTGTTGTCTAACAAGACAGCTTAATCGCAGAAATTGCAAAAAATGCAGAAATTACTAGTAATTTAACTAGTCAATTTGCGCCTTCTTATACAATGTTTTGAAATGTGTTTACATTTAAAATGGCATTGTGTCAATTTAAAATCCTGTTTGCGTGTAATATTGGCAAATAGCTTTTCTGTTATTCACATTTCAACGGTTTCTGATATGTTTTGTTTTAAAATAACATGTCGTGTTATGCATTTAGAAAAAAAAAAAGCGCTTCAGCATAAATACATGCTGCATGATTGGTATTTAACGATTAGCTAGTTGACGGATAAATAATGTAGACGTACTCTGTTTTTTCACTCTTTCTTTAAATGTAAAAGTTCAAAATTCATTGACAAGTATATTATTTCATTATCATAATTTATTTCAAGTATCAAAATGATTTATAAAAGTATTTAACATACCAATGTAATTAAATTCCTTTTTTAAAGAGTTTGGCACATAGGGGGTAATTTCATTGAAATTGCATGTTTTTAATTTCTCCTTTCATACCTTTTGATTAAAATATATTTATATGAAATGAATTATGATTTTCTTTAGCTAGTCAGTGTTAAATTAAATTTATGACATGTATACATACTATATATGTGGCAAAAACAATTGACCCATGTCCTTGACAATAGCACAAGCTGAGTATTGGCTCCAAGTTCGTATTTACTAAAATAAATATGTTTATTTTCAATATTATGACCCCAACTGAAATGTAAATCATTCGGGTATTCCACTGTCATGTACCAACAACAAATTGAAAACAAAGACTAAAACATTAACAACTACAAGTACGTTTACAACGTTAACAACGTTCATTTAAATCTGATTATTGGAATTCCAAAAAGATACACTCTAAACTGAATGTTGTAAAATGTTGTGTTACTTACGCAAAGCGGATGCATATGCATCCTTTTCTTCTTTCTCTCTGGGGCGGCTTGAGCCAATTTAAACACAAGCTCAATTTCTTTCTAGAAAAATGAAATCTTTACAACTTCAGATTATTATCGATGTATAGATACATCTAGCGTTAAACCATTAAAAAAAGAGCTGAACCGCTGTGCTGCTATATACCTTGAATTAATTTCCAGTTTGGCGAAAAATCCATTAAAACTCAAGCATCTAAATTGCAGTGTTTATTTATTCTAAGGTGAATACATTACAAAATACATGTATCTGACTAAACAGGGATCTTTTGAAGAAACGAAACGGTTTACCAGGAAAAAAGCATTCTCTTAGAAATAACATTTGTAAAGGTTGCATAATTATTACATGTACCCATTGGCACTGGATTTCAAAGACACACATAACGTGTGCATTTAGGCGACAAAGACGTTACGACTGAGATTGGATTACATGACTAAAATGTGATGTTGGCGGGAAGGGATGCAGTAGGTCCGATGTAAATATCTTCAACCGTATTGTTTGTTCGATTTGTTTAACGTTTAACGTTTAACAATATAGGCGTTAACGACATCACTGTTCCGTCAGTGACATCCGTTGACGTTGGGTGTTCCTATATATGTGTCATAGCAATGGTCATAGTATTTTATCAGAATTTTGCTAACGATACGTTTATGATTTTGACGAGCCCAGTATAGGTGACTATGAAGTAGAATTCCGCTTAAGCCGGTGCTAGGGATCGTGAGAGATTTTGGTTCGTACATTACCTCTCATGAACATACTCAATACAACGAAGTCTGCTACTTCATGACTTTAGTTGTGTATTTTGCCTCCAGGGATCTTCATTCATTAGTCAGTATTTATTATCTAAAGAGTATCCCAAGGAAGGTAAAATAAGGTAGTTCATGCTTTTCAAATGGCCTTAATTACTAAAAGAAGTAAACATAGTTTTAACTAATCTTTTGAAAAACTGGAGCATGTTATTTCTTTTTTTAAAAATATGAGGCAATTTAGTCATGCAGAATAACATATAAGCCTTGCATTTAACAAGGCCCATAAGTATTTAATAGGCAATAAATCACATACGGTTCATGGTATAAAGTAGAATACGGTCAAATGAATGACACACATATATTCCATTTTATGAACTGATTAATTTTATAAAACAGGATTCGATAATGGCCATTTCGCTCATATTTCAAAACACGAAGCTATATGTATTCGGTAAATAAACAAATACTAAGGTCTCTTTTAGTCTCTGTTTTAATGTATAACTTATCAATCTGATGAACTGTAACCGCATATGGAAATTAGACGAAAGGCAAAAGCTAAGTCATCAAACGGTCATTTGGATTGAATGTTTTTGTCCCGCTGCTCTCATATTGACGTCAACAAGACAATACTAATTATTTATATAGTTGAATGACATAAGTTGTTCGTTTATGTACCTATAACGAAACTAAGCATGCATTTATTGGCGAAATATTTTAGTTAAAAGAAACATTTTAATTACAGTCAGCGTAACGTAAGTTTAACATAATTTATGTTTCTCTGTAATTGGATCCATCTGAGTCCACAAAATAACTAAACATTTGAGTGTGATTAGTGTGAATGTTCCATAACCTCGTCCAGCTTGAAGCAACAACTCGTGTATATAAGGATATACGAAGGGTAACATTAGGTAAAGTGTCCAATGTCAAAAGGTTTATGGTAGACACTCCACCAGAAAGTATACAAGGTGAACAGAGTAACAACGTTAAAGGTAACATTTTCGCAAATGGTAATAAGGTAACAACTTTCGCTAAAGACAGCAATTACCTCTTCCGTTAAAGGTATCAAAAAAACGTATGAAGGGAGAAATTTGGAAATCGTCGAACACAATAAATACAAATATTTTGCAGTCTCGATTTGATTGAGGATTGAGACTGTTCATGATCGGTAGTTAACGGTGATTGCTACCGTTCACGCCCTCCAGCCCAGGGTTGGCCAGAACTCAATGTTTAAAATGACAATGGTACATAATTTGGCCATCCCGAAGATGGTATGCATATGACGGTGAACATGGAACCTTAAATTCGGAATTTTCCCACCATTCCATGGTCAGCGGCATATGGTTCCAGTTACTAGCAAAACTCGTTGAGCTAAACGAGAAAACAATGGGCGAAATAAACAAAATAGATTTTTGTCTGGGAGCGGAGGTCATGAAGCCTGCGTATCACATATAACAGTCAAAAGATTAAATTTAAAAGAAGAGAACATATTCTAATGGTGATTATTAAACAAAACTCAGAACCTTGAAAGGCTGGAGTAGTGGAACCACCTATTTGAAATTCAAGTAAGAATCCTAAAGTATTAACAAATGTAAATATCGGGCTCAGCGATATCCAACGATCTGATGAATAACAGTCCTGATCGCAAGTACTGTACTGGTAACTTTACTGTGATATATCAGAAAGTATGAAAGCAGAAATTTGAAAATCGTCGAACACAATAAATACCAAAAAAAACATTCTCGGTTTAAAACGTTACTTTAAAGCGTAACAACGCTTAGTGTGCCCCAAATATAAGGTCGCGGTTTTCGATTAAATTGTAGACATATCATACCGCATTTATAGACAAGTTTATTTTTCATGTAAACAGCCGTTGCTGGACAGTTATTAACTATAACGGCATTGTTTCCTTTTAACAGAAGTGTTACCCTAAATGTCGATAAAAACAGCTCCTCTACTTGATAAAATAATGCATGTGAGAAAAGTCGCAACTTTGATCAATAACTTTGGAAATAAATGTCCGTTGCCATCATATATGTATATCTAGATGGGACATGGCTGTGATTATGAATTAACACTTAACTAGAATGCGTTTTGACACTTAGTTTGTATTGTATTACTTCTTTTTTTTCGGGTGTTTTTTCAATTGTTACATCTTTTGATAGTTACCTTCCCTTTATATGTAATGTATAACATGAAACATTCTGATACAACACATAACATGAATCGAGGTCCGCTTACAGATATACACTTATTCAATTTGGTAGGAAACAACATAAAAAACATAAACGTTCGAGCCAGTTTTTGCAAATAGTTCATCTATAATAAATTATCGCATGCCTGAGAGTACTTTCTTTTGGCCAAAGTAGTATGATATATTCAATTCTTACGCCTCGATATTTTTAATGATAAATGCTCGTAACACCTTGTTGGACATTCTATAACAAATAATTGAAACATGGATAATTCTAAATTACTCTTCCTTTAACTGAACATCGTTTGAAATTCAAGTAACTCTAATTCAGCATTAACATGAACTATTTCGAAAAACCTCGTTTGCAAATGCGCGTGTATTGGTAAGGCTAGTAAAACGTGATGTCGAAATAATTTAAGTTGTAATAGTTTAACATTAGGAACATCGAAAGCTGAACTAATTCGAAGAACTTAACACAATCCTATGTGCACAGTTGTACATGAATATGTGTTATACTTTATTTCTTAGAAAATGCATCGACTTGTAAAGCTTTAAAATCGATTCATGCAATCTACTTCTAACTTTTCAGCTCAACAATATCTCTAATAAACCGCGAAATACACAGGACAATGAGATTATTTCTGGCTTACTCTTATGTGGGTATTTTTTTAAATTTTGACTAGTATACTATAAGTGTAAAAAGGCAACAACATGTAAACACTTACAATCAGCTTACATTACGTACACTAGGTATATTAAGGAGATGATGATATTATTTACGTTAATCATGAAAATTGACTGTTGACTACATAGTACTACTGACAAAAAACGCTCTTTATATGTTTTTTCCGCCAGTGTGTATTTCCTGCTGCTGAAAAAAACCAAGACTTTTATACTCTCCAATAATTGAAGTTCTACAAGAGGTGAACAACTATAACGTAACACTTTTGTTGAAGGTGATATTTTTCAGCGGAAGTAATTATCATAAAAGCGTGAGTCAAGTCTATCAAACTGTCATTTAGAACGCATGCATTTAAAATAATCTTCAATTTCATTTGAAGTAGGTACATACTGTTTTCTAATGTAAACCAAAATGTTTCTATTGCCGTAGAATGTTACGTTAAACAAAATAATTCCACTAAATGCATAGCATAATTGTTTAAAATCTTGTTTGTAATTTAAATATGATCGTACGTTTTATTTTAAGACAATTATATAGATGTTAAATTAAAAGCTTGAATTTTATCGCACTATTAAGAAATTAACAGAAACCGTGACTTGGACAGATTGGTCATATGTTACCGATGATTTTATAAATGTAACGTTGCTTTTTTCATATTTTATCAAACAAAAAATAAATATGTATTGTTGCTGTATTAATACATACAACATAAAGATATACATGTATGTGGTCAAAAGTATTATTTTTCATCATCATTCGCAAATGTGTGTGTTTTGCCCGTAAATCGTGCGTTAGATATGTTTTCTTTCTTATTATAAGAACGTAATACAACTTATTTTTTAAAAAGGATGAAATCATAACAATGCCTGCAGCTGATGTTTCGAACTAGAAGTTTACATAAATTTAAACATTTTCAAAATCGAATTTCATCAGAATTTTCGCTGAAATCGTTATAACCGAAAATCAGCAAAACATGCATATTCCACGTTTTCACGTTTAGACATGGACACATCTGAATACTATAACTTTAAACAACAATTTACATATATTTTTGTTTTAAATTTGTATTGGAGTTATTTTTATAATTGAAGATTTTTAATTCAAAACATTATTCTCTACCCAGTTTCAAATATACGGTTGCCTTGAAGTTAGAAAGAACATGATAGTTCACGTTTTATATCGAAGGAATCATTAGACTTGACATTAAAATAAACATATTCGGCGAGAATGTCAAGATATTAGATTCAGTCACAAAATGGAAGTATTTCGTTATATGTTGACCACGAATTGTATCAGATGAATCCCTCGGGATAACGTGTTGAATGTTTTATCGTGGTAATTAACGTCGATTCTGGTATATTACGGCACTTTGCTTGGTGCAAAAAGAGCTCGAATAATTTCTCTATGTTTAAAGTGACACATGGCAATCTGTATTTGTTTAAAACTGTTCTCATTAATTGTGTAACATTACTTACGTAATTACAGCTTCTTAGTCTGCTTGTCATGGCCTCAATGGTTTATTCTCTTGTTTCTCTGGTTTGTGCCATGTCATTGAATATTTACTTTATAGAATTATTTGCTTTTGACTTATGTTCATATCTAATACATGATTATTTTTGTGTTTATACGTAAATTGCCTGTTAATAATACTAATACTACTACTAAATAAATACAAATTCTACTACTACTACTACTACTTCTATTGCTACTGCTGCTGCTTCTGTTGCCGATTACATGTTTGAAATATGACAGAATAATGAATAAACAATGCGAACTCCGAATTGTATTACTTGCACACATGTTTAAAGGTAAAACAGTCTTGATTTATAAATGTACACTCCAAAGGGTCGTAAATGATGGTCTAGGTCTGATCAGTAGTGGTATAAGATTACACAGGGCTAACAGATATATATGCTTACCGCGTTTTTAAGAAATATAAAAAGACTCCACTGTCGGTAACACATACTCAAGGTCATGTGTGTATTGACTAATTCACATATTTATCAAGTATGTATTTATAAATCAAGTGTAGTACTGCCTCGAAACATGTGTAAACATTATTAACACTGGAAGTGTCATGCAGATATATTCAAGATTATTTGAGTTTTATAAATATTGTTTGTCTATCAAATGCAATCTGAATGAGACTACAAGAAAGGCGACATAACACTTAATAGTAATATAAGTTACAGAAGTCAAATTGTCCTAATTCCGAATTTTATTACTTGCACACATGTTTAAAGGTAAAACATTCTTTATTAATAAATGTACACTCAAAAATCAACAAACGTAAATGATGGTCTATATCTGACCAGTAGGAGTATTAGATTGCACAGGGATAACAGATACATGTATATATGCTTACCGTGTTTTTAAGTCATAAAATGACTCCACTGTCGGTAACACATACTCAAGGTCATGTATGTATTGACTAAGTCACATATTTATCAACCATGTATTTATAATTCAAGTGTAGCACTGCCTCGAAACATGTGTAAATATTTTACACTGAAAGTGTCATGCAAATATATTCTAGGTTATTTGAGTTCTATTTTGATTTGTTTTCTCTCAAATGCAATCTGAATGGGACCACACAAAAGGAGACATAACACTTAATAGTTATATACAATACAGCAGTCAAATTGTTCCCCTTGCATACTCCAGGTTTGGACATCAACTTTAGAAATTACATGTATGTGCGCAACTTTAAATAGCCAATTAAAACATTGTCATGCATAAATCTAGGTCTATCCCAAGACAAAGTCCAGTAAATTCCACCCAAAAATCATTTATTTCGTGAATGTTTACCATTCCAATGGTCTTAACTGTAGAAGTACTGAGGCGATTGGGCCAAAAATCAAACTTGAGTGAGACATTGTGCCCATTGTAAAGTTGACCAAGTTTGGAGAAGATTGAGTAACAATTACCTAAGAAAGAGGGCGGACAACATTACTTTCGCGAATTGTTACCATTGCAAGGGGCATAACTCTGGAAGTACTAGGGCGATCTTTCCACATTGCGCCCATATACAATTTAACAAATATTTGACAAAATTAGAAAACCATTACCCAAGTTAGAGTGCGGACACCATTAATTTCGCGGTTGTTTACTATGTCAAGGACCATAATCTCTGTAATTACTGGGACAATGGGGCCGATTATCAAACTTGGCCAAGATATTGTTCCCATATACTATTTGACTAAGTTTGAAAAAGATCCGACAGCAATTAGCTAAGTTACAGAGCATACATCGTTTTTGGCACGACAGGGGTAACACTATATGCCCCTTCACCATTCTTCGAAAGGCGTTTGCATAAAACCAGACCAGACCGGGATCAATTTTAATATTTTTAGCCACTTGCTAAAAAAAGCAAGTGCGAAGGTTTTCTGCTTGCTGTTTTAATCAAGGTACTTGCAATAATTTAAAACCTTGATTCATTTTAGAAGGATTGCTATACATGTAAATATTGACATATTAACACTCAGCTAGATGCAGGAATGTAATAATGTATAACTGTACTTACTTATATCTACCTATTCAACTAAGATAAATATGTTCAGTCACAGAACAAATGTAGACTGAGACCTAGTGGGTTCCTTTTATTAGTTGAAACATTTAGCAAGTGTTGATATTTTCTACTTGCAATCTACAAAAATCTACTTGCATTTAGCAAGTAATTTAGCAAGTAAATAAGCGTTAAATTCGAACACTGCCATAAAAGCAAACTGTATATTACCGCTATTACAGGGTCACGAACATGTAGCACGCTTAACCCTTAACCCGCGTCACATATATATAATGGACTGTTCTTTCCTTGAATTAAGACCATTCCATTTATGTGACAAAGGGGTGTTTTGGGGGAAATGACTGATCAGTAGCCGGACATTGTAAAGTTGTAAACCCTGATCAGCCTGCAAGTTACGACATTGTAAACCCTAATCAGCCTGCGGGTTATTCGCAGTCTGATCTGGGTTTACAATGAACGATTGTAAACCCTGATCAGCTTGCGAGTTACTCTAGTTATTCTAGAGTGTAATTCAAGATTTGGTTTCTCTTTTCCTATATATATCGTTTCGTTTACATTAACATTTCCTTTCAAACTTTTTATTTGGTTCGGCTTCTTAAAGCTTTGATTGTTGGAGACTGAATGTTGACCTCCGAAGGATCAGATGAATGATTTGTACCAATCTGAACAGTAGGACGTATCGGATGATGACCATTTGCATGAGGAAACACGAAATATTTAGTTTGTACTGGCAAAAACGGAAATTCACACTCATCATTTATATCAAACACAGACATTTTGGAACCACATGTCTTAAGGAGAATAATAATTTGTTTTCAAATGATCATCAAGTACAAATATATGTTACAATATAGCTTATCCTCTTCCTGACTACTGTTTGTATTTTGAATATTGGTAATATAAACAAAGCATACACAATTATGCAAGAACTAGGACAAAACAATAGAAGAACTAGGACACACACCCATTAAAATGACACAGAAAAAACAACCATAAATTTAAACAATAACACAGCAACAGAAAGTTAAGTATGCCAGAGACATATAAGCAGAGATCAACAGCCTTATCAAATTATGGGTGGACGTATGTGTAAATGTACACTCTCAAAATCAATTGATATCTAAAACAAGTTTTGAAATAGTGTGCTTTCGAAAGCGATACAGTTTCATCTCTGCTTATATGTCTCGGACAAAACTAGCAACCAAAGTTATACTCTAAAGTTGTTTTTACTACACAGAAATAATGAAACAAAACCTTTATTAAAGTAACACGAAGACACAAAATGATAGAAAAGGCAAGATAATGTAAATGTCATTACCGCCTCCACATAATCATCGCGATAGTCAGATTTGATGAGTGAAATTATTTTCAACAAATTGATTCCATGTTTGTTTTGCTACATAACGTGCATTTAAATTGGTACCGTTTTTGAAATTATCCTCTGCTTCAAAATACTCATACAGTGCACAAAATATCCGCAGTGAGCCAGTTTAGTCCAAGTAAACGTTTATTTTCCACATTTTTCCTCTGCTTCAAAATACACATAGAGTGCACAAAATATCAATATCTGTTTTGGACTTCACAGACAAATTCAACCGGTGCCGGTACCTGTATATCATTAAAACAGAATTTATTAGCGGTAAATAAAAATATCTTTATTTAAAAATTAAGTTCAGAAATAAACTAATCACATGGGCAAGTTGTTTTTTGATAGGGCGTTTTCAAAGCAAATCAATGAAAACTTGCTGCATAAAATTAAATATTATGAAGAAAAACAACACAGAACTTTTAGCAAAAATGGTTTTAATGTGTTAAATAAACACAAATTAAGACACTCTGAAAGATTTATAGCAAAATATTAATGCTAAATCCAGTTATTTGAGTTGTCTTGCTGTCTAATTAAGACACTCTGAAAGTTTTATAGCAAAATATTCAACTTAAATCAAGTTATTTGAGTTTTCTTGCTGTCTAAGCAACAAGGAGTTTAAATGGAAAAAGACAGTTCTTAACATTATTTTGTCTGTAAAACGTTTATTTCCCAACCGAATTTCAAATCTAATATATTTTTTATTTACCACTAAAAATGCCAGTTCCAGTGATATATGATGTATGTACGTATTATTAAAACTGCTGAAAACACTTTGGTATAAACCGGCAAGCGCGCCGAACATAGACAAGATGCAACATTCGATATAAAGTTAATACGAACAAATTTGAGATGACCCCTACATGTATTTTAGAAATTCCGTACCTAGTAGACAGGACTTACTCGTTGTTGTTTTTTTAAAAATGTTCTACAATGCAAATCTAATTATCAAACTATGTGATAATAATTTTACAAATAGGTTCGAGTAAAATATGTTTGAATAGTAGGGATTTCAAGTAAAAAATTGTTGAAAATATCAGAGCAAAAAACAAATGTCGTGGACAGCTAAGTGAATAACGGCATTTGGACGATTAATTTACACAGGACATGTTTTAAAATGATAAAATCGGCATGATCTAATTGTTATTATGTTGGAGTAAAAGAGTGAACTTATGCAAATCAATGACCAAACCAGACGTTTGCATTGACCCCGCTCACTATTCGTGTATATGGGCGAGATGTTGAAAAGTTCTTTTCGTCGAACATGTATTTACAAGTACCTCACAATCTTATCTAGCACAATACAGGTATGTGTACTGATCTTAATAAAACAACTATTCCGTAAACACTGCCGAATGTTTAAGTAGTTAACTCGGTCTTCTCATTGTTTTCAGCTGCGTGACGCGGTCAAAAGTGAATCAAAATGGCCGTCAGTTTCTGTAAGGTACTCGACAGGATGTTTCAAATGGCCCTGTTTTGTGGATAAATATAATTTTATTTATTTGTTTTTACCGTTTTGATACATTGGTAATTTTGGAGTTATAAAAGACGCACAATTGTCGAACTTCACATTTGAACCCTGATTTAGACTATGATATAAATGCCACAAGTGGTCAAGACAAACCCTAGGCATACGTTTAACTTATAAACTTACTTTATTTATTGTCTGTGATGTTTTTACGTTCAAAATTGGAATAAAGTAGCGTTTTTTAAAAGACAACTGTAATTTCCGCGTAACTGCACATGAGTACAAATTGGGACTACATTGCTTCGAAACACTTGATATTAAAAGTGAGTTATGCGGCGTGTGCACGTGAAAAGCTTCAGTTGCGTCTATCCTGGTAGCTGCTGAGTTTAAAGCCTATGTTGATATTAATACATCCAATTCGCATCCATTCCCTTTAAGTGCTATGCTAATAATAAAGTCTTTACTGTATCACATACAAGTCCCGTTTGGTCGGTAAATTTCGGTAAATATGTTAGCCAGGATTTTATTCGAAAGCAAACGATTATATGTCTCTTTTCCTCACATTAACCGAAGAATATTAGCAAACTTAATTGCAGACAAACACAATACAGTATACTTTATCGGCTTCCACGCCGACGCTTGGGAATTAAACTAAACCTACTATATGTTATTGTAGTCTATATATTGTTATTTAACGGCATTTTATTACCACAATTGAGACAAGATGTATTAAAGATATCCGTAGTTGCAATTCCATGTTGTTTTAAGTGTATAACCGTTTAACTGTGATCAATGTGTCTGCAGTCTTGTGAAGCAAGTCTGTCATTTTGCCAGTAACCATCGATAGCATTTCAAAATATAACCTATCAAGCGCGTCGTACTACCATTTCTTTATTTGTTTACAACGGCATTTTATTATCATACGGAGCATAACATATTTTTATTCCAGTATTTTATTTCTTCATTATTTGCCGTTCTAATTTCACAAAGTCCCGAAATAATTATCAATAACAACAAGCAAGGTTTCACGCAAGCGTGAAATAGCTGCCGTGATACAATTACCTTGTAATACGACGTGCTAGAAGTACACATCGCCACAGAAATACAATTGTTTACGTGTGCGTTAAAGTGTACATTACAACACATATCAACTGTTCAATGTAACATGTGTAATTATAAGATTGCGTTATCAAAGTGAAAAATGTAAAGGAATAATATAAACCAATGAAAATTTAAAAAAAAAGAAAAAAAAAGGGAAATCAGCAGACTTGAACCCTACATTCCTGGGCACTAACACGACGCCAAGACATACTGCATTATTGAGAATTCTGAATGTTTCGTCGCTAATCACCAGATGGCATCATAGACAGTTTGCGTGCTGAAGTAAAGTGCTCTTTTACATCTAAGGATAAAACAATCGGTGTTGAAACCGTATCGTATTTGAAAGAGAACGCAAATTCGGAGCTCGTTTTAGATGAAACAAACGACTACTATTTCCAGATTCAGGGACAGCTTCTTTGCACAGGAGCAGAATAATGTGCGCTAGTTGTTTACACGATCACTAACATGGTGCACATTAAAATACCACACAATGACGAATTCATAAGGAAAATGGTGGACAGCTTACGTCTATTTTAGTATCTCTATTTTCAAACCAGCTCTATTGGAGAAGAGGTTTTACAAGACGTACAAACATTTGGATTTCAGTAATTATATATATCTTTTATTCAGCAAAATTCCAAAAGGTCATAAGACCCATTAGGATACAAGGTTGACAGCAGGTACATGCCATAGTTATGTGTACTTATGCAAAAGTACTATTGATTCAACATCAACACGATATATAATTGTAAACTTTTGAAAGTAACAATTCAAGAAATATTTTCAATCATATACTAGGTTATTTTTATCACCCCACCAATGCATTTTAAACAGTTTTTTTAAACAGTTTTTAATTGCATACTATATGTGGAGAAGATGACGGTCATTTAAATATAATCACATATATATATTTGTATTAAACTGGTATGAAATAACAGGTCCATGTGACCCTGTGAAGCAGACGAAATGTTATGTAACCGTGATTGGCGGACATCAATACAAGTGCTGATGATGACAATATCAATTGTTTATGGAGTCGAGGGCAAAATGTAAGTCTATAATACTCTATAAAACTACCGGTATTAAAAATGTTAAATTAAACTAGTTTATCGTATAACTTGCGATTATAAAGCCATACATGTATTTATCATTATTACACTAGTGTAAGAAATATGCAGATGAAGGCCGCATCATCGTTCCGTTAGCTTGGTGTGCATTGGAATCACCTCGTAGATTTTCAGTGTTTAAAATAGCGGATTACGGAAATCAATGAGGTAGTTCCTTTGTTTGGTGTGTATGAATGAGTACAAGTTCATATATACATGTAGGCAACTACAGTAATGTTTTCTTGTATTCTTTCTTTAGAGTTTGGAGTGAATGTCACATTCATGTTTATTTAATACAGAATTCATTAACTTAAGTCGTTGGATGAAACTGACAGCCTCGCATCTGACATATCAATTATAATTGTATTCAATCTGTTTAATAATAATATTATACGATTATTGCCAAATCGATCATCGGCATTGTGCAAAATAATTTACCAATAAAATAAATATGTATGTTTTCACTATAATATTTCAAGTTTGCAGTCCTATTTAGACAGTGTCTACTTGTAACAGTGAGCTCAATGCTCAACTTTATAGTGTTGCTACACTGTAATATCATTCATTAGATGCATGACATGATACCATAGCCACCCTGTTGCATATAATGACAATACTTTAAAGGAACACAGCAATTGTGATTTGTTTGAAACTTGCGGCATCCCATTTGTTTTTTGTTTTTAATACAAATGAATCAAGGTGCCAATTTTAACGCTTGATGTAAAGTTCAAGATTGCCATGTGTCCCTTTAACTGCAAATTTACTTTTCGTTATATATATGTTATTTTTGTACAGTGTGATGGGTTAGCTATCCTGACCCCTCACCTCTATGACAGGGAGAATAAATGGGTTACCATATGGTGACTGAAAAAAGAAAGGATTTTTTAGTTATATTATTTACAAACTTTCTTTATAATATTTATGTGAATTGCTGGAGTTACTAGGATTTAATTAATTATGCACGGATAAAGAATATATTGAAAGATGGACAAATTTAACATAAAAGTAGTTTGCATCATAATATTTTGTAGATTTCAATAAAGAACACCATGAATGAGATACAAATTGTCACATAACTTACAATACTTGAGATTCTATTTTTCACATAACTCACATCTATTTATCACATAACTATTTCAAATTGACCTAATGCATTTTTCTATCGTTTTGATAATTTTCTGTCCGCCCTCATTTGCATAGTTATTTCAGTAGCGGATTATCCAAAATATAAAATTATTTCACTCCCTCTCTGTAAGTTACGTGATAAAATTCGATACAGAGCGACATCGAGACAATTTACTTAATCATTGATGTAAAGAAGTCAAATAAAACTTTTAACAAATTATTTATTAAATTGTAGCAAATATAAAGAATCTGATTCTGAATTAAAATGTTCTCAATGCATCAATGGTAAAAAGACTCGGTTAATATTCACTTCTGCTAATACTTAGCGAATTGAGAGCAGAATCTGAGAAAGTTATTTTAGCGAGATGATTCTCAGCGGAGTTTTTTCATTTTAACATTTTTTTTGATTCTGCTCTCAATTCGCTAAGTATTAGCAGTAGTGAATATTAACCGAGTCTTTTTACCATTGATTGCGATACTTTAGGCACAATTATATCTTTATGGACTGAGAATTAGAGCTGAAATGCGTGTGTTTACTTACCAAGTAGAGACAAATTTTCGTTACGGATGGCCATCTCGTGCACCTGCTATGACATCGATTCCTGGGCTTGAAATATATATTGCAAAAAAAATTAGTTTGAAGTGTTTAGCACTTTTGCTCTCCATGATGTTAACACGTGTCAATCATTCATGCATGTGGGGAAGCAATGCCACATCTAAAATTGCAAAGCATCTAACAAATAAATACTATTTCAGAAGAAATTTTTGTTTCTGTTCCTGTCAAAGGGTGAAACAAAATTTATAAGTTTTTCCAAGGCCGATTATGCGCTCTATGTGCACTCTTTTGCTCGCTATTTTTCTGTCTTTCACGACAACTTTTCCTGAAATCCTACTTTTCTTTTTAAAACAAGTTGGCATATTTATTTGAATATTCATAGAGGCAAATAAGTTCTGAACATTAAATCCTTTGTCGGCCATAATTGAATCACCTGGATCGCACATTTGAAATAAATTGCTGCGTTCCACAATCTGTCGGTCACTTGTTGAGCCACCATACAGTGGAGAAAGATAAGACACGAGGCCGCCAGGTGTAGCGTACTTTAAACCTTGTGATACAGATAATTTAAGCAATAAGCTGCAGGTCCAAGTGTGTTTATAACAAATGTTAATTTTAAGTAATTTTTAAGTCCGGTATAAAAATGAGTGCATTTGTCGTCATCTTTAAAGTTTTCGATGTCAAAAAGGGACTTAGTATCGGTCGGTTTAGTATCAGTCTGCGTTCCGGATTCTCTGCTACATTTGAGAGGTGTAGCGAAATAGTGGATTTCAGAAGGGCCCGTCTCAACTCCAACTTCACTACATTTCAATGGTTCTAAAATGCCAACCTCTAGCTCATTTAGAACTGTTTCTTCATGTTTTCTTTTTCGGCTTTCTCTGTCCTGTGTCCTAAACCCACGAGAATTTTGTGATGGGGTCATGGGTCTTGTCCATTGATATTGTCTGGGGACAGCTGTGGACAGTAGTTTCTGTTGAATGGGATGTCTATCTGAAAATATAAATCATTTTGTTTGTTAATAACACAACTTTATAAAATATAAATCATTTTGTTTGTTAATAACACAACTATATACATTGTGACCATTATACACATACATGTAGGTTCGTCAGCTGAAACCATCAGGAGAGAAAAGAAACACCAGGTGATAGATTCCCCTAATATAATTGTTTTGAGTTCATAAAGGTTCACTGATCCCAATCTCTCCATAGTGCGCAAATAGAACAAAGATAGTGGTGAAACCGAAAGTCGGTTACCCCACCCACTACTTGACTATCAACGAATATTTCTCAACCGTATGGGTACGTTTATTTTTCAAAAGTATGGCTATGAATAACACATCTACTAACTTTAACGTTTTCGTGTAGTCATCCGGTTTGAAGTGCGCCTTACAAACGACTGACGATTTGGACGGTTTCCAATTTTTAAATTCCTCATCCATTTGTTTAATCGCCAAAATCCATTTCTCCCGTCTAACTGATTCGGTTTTTAAACTCATGTCCCCCTCTTAAATGGCATCCTGGCACACAACAACACGTACTAGGCATGATTTCGCTTCTTTTTTTGACGAATAATTTAAAATGATTTCATTGTTTATCGTACGATAAAGACCGAGTAACACCAAAGTAGCTGGACCGGGTTCGGTGGGGCCATCAATTCTCGGCAGATAACTCGCTACTATTATTCGTGAAGGCTCGGTCAATCCCGTCATTCTTCGTGATCCCGCAAAGCAGTGTACGAGATGTTGCGAATGGATTACATTCAGTAGACTGGTTTACGAAAATGCCATTTCAGCAAGTGAAATGGTAACCTTTCAACATTACAATTTATTTAATAAATTAAGCATGAACGCTTCAAATTATTATTCGTTAGACACCAACGCTTCAAATAATTACCCGTTACGCACCATAGCTTCATACAATTATTCGCTGATATACATCAAGCTTCATTTACCCGTTACTCACCATAGCTTCAGATAATTATCCGTTACGCATCAACGTTTAGTTACCCGTTACGCACTATAGCTTGAACTACATATCCGTTACGCTTCAAAGCATCGTTTAGTTACCTTTATAGTTTAATTCAATTCAACTTCAATTTAAAACAACGCGTCGATTGGCCGGTAAACAACAAAACTTCTTCCTTTTTTGTTTGTTTTCTTCGTCCCAATACCAGGACAGATTCTTTATAGAATGTATGTTTTTCTGTATAAAGGACTATCGCCTTGACAATAACAAAACGGTAGACTTCAGTCGTTCCTATATAAATTAAACTTTTTTTTTTTTGGAATGTTAGAAATAGGAGGAGGTTTAATATGTAATTCCGAAAAATGGTAGTGTCCATAAAATATATTTTGTAGGGGCGCGAATATATATGTTATTCCGAAAAATATATTTGCTTACAAAAATATATTGTCTCTCAGTACTGAAGATATATATATAAAGACCTCAATACACATTATTGGCTCCCCAAATCTACAATATATATTATATATAAAAATTCGATGCATGCGGAATTATTTTGAAACGGGTTTTGAAAATATATACGTTAGCCCAAAGCAATCTGCATGGACAACGTACCGAAAACGTATTTTATAAAAAAAAAAAAAATTGAAAATATATACTTTAGCCCAAAGCTATCCCCATGAACAACGTACCGGAAAGTATATTCATAAATAAATATTTGTTTTGAAATATACGTTAGCCCAAAGCATTCCATATGAACATCGTCCAAAATTCGATGCTTCACTACGCATGTCCCGTATATCAAAAGCAAGCAAAATGCAGTTTGTTTATTTCAAGGGGGTGGTATTTTTTTAATTTTTCACGGGAAGTGGTTTTGTGAGAATTAGGTAAGGAAGGGATCTATTTGAAACCGATTTTTAGGTTGTTATTCATACAAATCTACATGCTGGAGGTTATTCTGTAGATTCAGTTTTTGTTCTCCTTTTTTTCTAATGTTGTTTAATGCGATGAGGAGGTTGGGAGTGGGGTGCAGGGTGGGTTGGTTGTTTATGTGTTTGTACGTTTGTGTGGGTGGGTGTTGGGGATATGGGGGTTATTTTGCAAATAGTTTCAGGGGGAAGAGATAAGAAAGGGATTTACTTAGGATCTCTGAAGAAATAGAATGGTATTTTGTAGATTGTTCATGCGGCAGGATTTGAAAAAATGCTTTTCCTGTTTGTCTGTGTGTTTTTTAAGAGTCGGGGTAGTGGGTTTGGATGGTCGGGTGAGGGGAGTGGGTGAGTACAGATAGCCCATTCCTGACCTACAAAATTGCATTTCTGTCTAATCTTCGGGTCATGCACGGCCCTCCACTCACTCCCAGCGCACCCTTGAGAATAGCAGTGCTTAGTATGTGTTCAAGTGGCTAAGTACCCAAGGAAATATGATATAGTCGTCAAAATCCACATGAAATCTTAAAATAATTGCTTCAAAGAAGGATGCGTTGCTTCCTGTATGTAGAGTACGCACGAAGACAAATAAATAAATAAATAAATAATAAGAAAATATAAAAGTTCACAATATAATAAAAAGGAGGGGGCGTGAGGTACACGGGAACGTCTTTTCTTTTTTAGTTTTCCATCAAAGTGAACAAATAATTAGTTAATTCATTAACATTTTAGCGTCAAAATAAGTACATATATTAGCAATTTCGGGGAAATCTCTCAAAAATGCGCCAATAAGCAAGGGTGTAGCTGGCCGATTTTAAAAATATAGGCTCTTTCAACTGAGGTCCGTAAATGCGAAGTTTCCAAGGGGTATTGGGGCATGCTATCCCAGGTTTAAAAAAACGTAAAAAGGTGCATTCTATGGGGATACTTTGATTTAAAATAAATAGTTAGGCGAAATGTTATTCTGAGCGTTATAACACAATGACTTCTTTCGGAATAGTAATTACTGAGGGTATACACGCAAAACCCATTATGCACTTACTAATTATTATTCAAATGTACACATGTATTATTTAATTCCTAGCATAGCGAATTTTTCGCGCTATTATCTATATTGGTAATATACCGGGTTCTGATTTACAGTTACTAACTGCAAATAATGGCAAAATAACACTATAAAATCGTTTATCCAAACCCTGTCTAAGTGTATCTTGGATATAAAAAGTATGTAAAATAAATTCTGAGTTGGTAACTCTTAATTCAATTCGACACTCCAGTTTTGGGGTTTGGCCTGGCTGGTTAATGGTCTGGCTGGTTACAGCGGTTTATACTCGTATTGTGTCTATAGAGTTTCGATTTTCAAAATATATATGTTGTATATATACTTCATCACCAGCAGTAGGTTTAGAAACCGTGTACATATGTTGGCTGTTGTTGACGGGATAGTTACTTAAATCCCTACCCCGGTGTCAACGGTGTTGGTCTATATCCTTTCAACGTGACCGAATGCGGTAATAGAGCAGGAAGGGATTTCTGGAGTGTGTGTGTATGGGAGGGGTGGAGGTGTAGGGGCGTAAAGAAAAGAACACCCAGAAAGGTATTTCAGAGATTTGTTTATATTTAAACTCAATCATGGGGGTATGTTGTATATGTTCAAGAGAGTCGGGGTTTCCTCAGCCACGCCCACCCCACTCCGAACCCCACTGACACTTGAGCCGCAAATAGTATATAACATAAAATAAAAATACGATACCCTACTGTTTATATAAAACAGTAGGGGTATCGTATTTGTTATGCCCCCACTTGGTGTACGTACATTACAGGTGTAGATGCGCATCTTGGTTTTCATTTTTATTTTGGACCAAGAACCACAGAGTTATGGACCGTGACTTGGTCAAAATAGAGAATGAAAAACTTGTGTCGCGTGATCCTCCATAACTATTTAACCCATGGTCACTGAAACTTTACAAGAATGTTGACCAGCAAGTGAAGATACGCACCTGAATGTTTTTGTTTTATTTTAGAGTAAGAACCACGTGGCCCTTGACATAGTTAAAACAGAGGCTGAAAAACTTGTGGCGCGCCCTCCTCCAAACAATATTGAACCAATGGTCGCCAAACTTTACAGGAATGCTGACCTGAAGCGAAGATGCGCAACTAAATTGAACGTGTTTGTCAGTGTTTATGTTCATTATCAAAATGCTATATAGCATAGTGACCCAAGTGGGGGCATACGTGTCCTATGGGCACATTTCTCTCAAGTGCCAGTGTATTGCTACGAGTTTCAAAATCACAGATTTAATCTCCGTAAACGAACACAGTACTGTATGCACATACACATTCTGCATACATAATATATATTAATAAATGCGAACGATTTCAAACAAATCTTATGACGTGTCTCACCTGATAATGTTTGGTTTGAATTTATTTTATCTGATCATGTGTACTGGCAGTCGTTAATTTAAATGACGGCTCTGGAGCATTCAGTCTAAGAAAACGTAGTGCTTTTCTTTCTTCATGCGGAATGCTTTGGGCTAACGTATACATTTTCAAAACAAATATTTATTTGTAAAAATACGTTACTGAAAGCTATATTTAGACACTATTTATTTATCGATATTTCATCAATATTTATGTCTGCAATACGTATTTGTTGAAATTATATATATGTATATCGTCAATATCTATTTAGAGAGAGACTATATTTTTAGAAAACGAACATATTTTTTTGATTAACATATCTATTTGTGTCTTCAATAAATATTTAAGGGACACTTTTTTTTTGATTAACCTATATTTTTGCGTCTACAATATATATTTTAGGAACATAATATATTATACAGTTTTGGAGTAACATATATATTTGTCTGTATCAAATATATTTTCTTATTCAATATACATATTTACACACAACTCATATATTTATCTAACAACATATAGTCACGTATGGCGCCTCATAGACACTCCTTTGTCATATTAGGAAGAAGTAAATTGGTAAACCAATGTTTCTTTAGGAGTAACATTCAATTTAAAAAGACAAATGTATTTTCCCATGAACAGATCTCATTAATTTCAACTGCACTGAACAAACACATGTTTAAATTACTTTAATATAATTCACAGTGCAATTTCATGTTTTCAAACAAGATTGGACATTTTGGTTTAATGGAAATTTGGGGTTTGGACTTTTGTTTCATAGCTTAATGTCTTTTTAATATAAATTCTGTTTCACCAAAAGTTCCTCCATAGGCAATCCGCTCCTTTTAAAGTGACAGTTTATTTCCTTTGTTACTGACTTAAATACGTATACGATACATGAACAAGGAAATAGTCAATCCATTCTGACGAAAAATGTTGATAAAGCCTTCTCTCTTTCACAAAATTAGCTTTTATGCCACCCAACACATCTTTACGGATGCCCCATACACCATTATAAGTATTAATCTAAAATAATAGTGATACATTGGAACCGTTGTGCCAGCTCCAAAGTATTTTCAGGAGCAAAACAACGAACAATTGCCGTTCGGGAATTTGCTATCGCGTTAAACTTTGCACATTACCATTCTATTTGTGTTACATTCAAATCTGCAAAATCTGTATTTTATTTTGCTTGACCATAGGGATACATGTAAAACTCAATTAACGTATATCGGTCATATCTCGTTTATTTGATTGTAAATGTCAGCTGTTTAGAAGGACAACGTTGTTCCCTAATGTGCTAATATGCGGCCATAACTTATCTAATACCGTTTTTAACTCGTTTATATTCTAAGTAAATGTTGGATATTTTGAAGGACAGCGTTGGTGTTTCCTAATTTGCGACTGTTTCGTCGTTAGTGTTTATTGCCTACATAACTAGCGACCTTGTATGTGATGTACTGGCGACTTCTTCTTACCATTATGGTGTACTTTTGTTTAATTTTAAGCGTTGCACTGTTTGTTTTAAAGGCAATGGGTGTATACTCAGTTTACGCACAGACATATAGTTTAATAATAATAATACTATTATTTAACGCACCATAATGTACAATAATTATCATGAGAGTAATAAGAAAAAGAAAAGGAAATAATATCCAAAAACACAAACATATTATTGATATCTACAGACACATGCAAATTAAATTCTACAAGGAAGTACGATAGTCCATGCATTTGTTGCTTAAAGTTCTCCGGCCATGTTTTGTTTCATGAACATGTTTATGTTTATTTAAATTGAAATCCATACACATCAATGCATATTTACAATTTACGCATTGCAACATTTGTGAAAAGCGAGAAAAAGATTTTATTTGATGACGTAGAAAACTTCGAACATGTAAATTAATCAACAGATAAATGTATTTATCAATTTTCTGGCACTAAATCCTAGCTATGACGTCACTCTATTGTTATAACTGTAGATTATTTTTCACGAATCAACTGTTGAATCTTTTGTTCGCGATTAACAAGGTGTGTGCTGTAAGAAGACATTATATTCTTCTAGCACAGACTGTGCAAATTGCGAACACATGGATCAACCGTTGGTCCGTGAGAAATAATCCACCGTTACAACACAAGAGTGACGTCCTACTTTTTGTTTAACCAGTGGCGGATCAAGATTAAGATAAATGGTGGTGGAAACTTGTTTTCAAAGGTTGAGAACATAAATTGTCAGATTTTAGTGTATAGGGGCTTGGGTGTGGGGGTGGAGTAGAAGGGCGGGGTGGTGTTGTGGTTGGTTTGGGGCGGGAAGTAACATTAAACATAATTGACAACCAAACAAAAAGCAGTTCACATGAATTCATAACCTCCGATTTTAGGGTGGGGCGACTTGTGCTCCCCTTTATATGCGCATGTTAAAAGCAGAGCTAATGTAATTCAACTCAAATCACAACGTTAATCGTGTACTTAAAGCAAACGTTAAGTTGTTGCTGTCTTTGCATCAAAATGGCATCATTAAACAATAAAATAAAGAAATGGTCGTTCCCTTTTTAGCTCTACTGGTCAAGGGTCAGCAGAGCTTATGGCATGGCGAGTTGTCCGTCGTCCGTCGTACGTCTGTCAGTCTGTTAACGTTTACGTCATTAAGAAGATAAGGCCTTCATTTTTCATCCGAATTTTACCAAACATTAAGAGATTGTTAATATCAATAAAAGCTCGAAACAGTTTGAAAACAAGCCATATTGGACCAGTAACAGGTGTGTTATGGCCCTTGATTTAGTAAAAAAATAAATATTATTTTTGTTTTATTTACTTATTTATTTATTTATTTATGTTTTTAATTATTTTTTATTTATTATTAGCTCTACAAGCTAATTTCGAAAACAAGCCAGATCGGTCTGATCTTTACCAAACTTTAAGAGATTGTTAATATTAATGAAAACTCGGAGGAGTTCGAAAACAAGCCAGATTGGACCGGTAACAGCGGATTTAAGGCCCTTCATTTAGTGAAAAATGCTATATTTTGCCTCGCTAAGACGATAGGCCTTCATTTTCTATCCGATATTTACCAATCTTTATCAGACTGTTAATAGCAATGGAAGCTCAGAAAATTTTGAAAACTAGACAGATCGGACTACTAACAGCGGAGTTATGGCCCTTGATGTAGTTAAAAATGCAATATGTTGCCTAGTTAAGACGATTGGGCCTTCATTTCCCTTTTCCGAACTTAACCAAACTTTACCAGATTGTTAATATCAATGAAAGCTCGGACAAGTTCGAAAACCGTCCAGATTGGACCAGTCTCAGGGAAGTTATGGCCCTTAATTTCGATAACAATGCTATGTGTTGCCCCAGTACGATAAGGCCTTGATTGTTCATCTTATCTTTACCAAACTTTACCAGATTGTTAATATCAATAAAAACTCGGACGATTTCGAAAACCAGCCACTTCGGATCACTAACAGCGGAATTATGGCCCTTGATTTAGTTAAAAATGCTATATTTTGCCTCGTTAAGACGATAGGGCCTTCATTTTTCCTTACGTCTTTACCAAACTTTAATAGATTGGTAATATCAATGACAGCTTATACAAGTTTGAAAACCAGCTATATTGGACCAGCAACAGCGGAGTTATGGCCCTTGATTCAGTTAAAAATGCTATATTTTGCCTCGGTAATACGATAGGTCCTTCATATTTCATCTGTTCTTTACCAAATTTCACCAGATATTTTAGTTATGGCCTTTGATTTAGTTAAGATTTCTGTATTTTGCCCAAAACTTTCAAAACAACGTAAATTGCAGTCACTCGTTTCATTTAGAAAGTAGAACGTCCACATGCCCTCTTGGGCCTCTTGTTTAAAATATGTTATAATTTAGTCGCATGGTTTAAGTAAGAAAAACCACTCAAACCTGTAGATTCGTGTGTTTTCACGAATCTACAGTTGTTCGTGGTTTCTCCATTACATAGTTTTGCAGCTATACATTTCAGATTTACCTCATTTACCCGTGCAGTCACGCAGTGGTAAAAGTAGTATCTGCGTCATGCAAATAATACATATTGTACGTACAACTTAGTAGCGGTTTTAAATATATATTTCTCTCCGGGACTATCAAGAAATGTTTATATGAATGTTTAAAAGTCAATTTGTTAATTGACAATACTACAAAAAAGGTGGCCATTCATCTTTAAAGGAGACCGGCTAGATCAGTCATTGGCAAACTGGTGTTAGTGTGCACCAAAACACACTCTAAAATATATTGCCAAACGGGATATACGTGTTTATCTAATTATATAACGACTTGATCTGTAAATATAGATATAAAAATCGAACCGAAAAAGCAGCATTCAAGGACGACAGTCAACCACAAACAAACACAGAAACTAAGAACACATTTAAAGATGAATAAAAGGCCAAATAAGACATCACAAACACTAAATGGTTGACAATAGGGCTACCCACTTGGAACGGTCAGTGGCAAAAAGGCCGCTGGTGGTTTAATTCGGGTTTTAGGGTGGACCAACCCTCACACTTACCCTACTGTCAACCCAATAAAACGGGACAGTGTAAATAAAAACTCCCCGCCATGAACTGTTCTAACCAACAAGGCAGCATTAATAGGCAATATAAGTAAAACACAACGATGGTCGTGTATATATCAATACAAATACAACACCATAATTGAACAGTGACACTAGCACATGTTATACCCAGTTGCTTATGATAAACCTCAGTAAGTTGAATATGTGACATATGCTATGATACTATTAAATGTGATTAAAGTGAAATACGTATACTAAGGGTTGAATAGGAAGTTATTATAAATTGCATAACTGTTTCAGTCTTTGAAGGTCATGATTTCTTACCGGGAATTTAGTGAATAGCTTTTGATCGGTTGTCTTTCTAAGTGCCCTTCTTATCACCACACTCGTAAATGCAATTTTAAAGGCAATTGTTTCTAACAAGGCATTCAAGGAATGGATTTTGCCATGATTACCTTAGCACCATATTTTCAAATGCAGTTGTAAAGGACATGATCTCTTAGTGAATTGTTTTCGCCCCGTTGCCTCTTAGCACCATATTATTGAATAATGTTATAAAGTCAATTCCATTATTGTTAAGTAAACGCATTATTCTAAATGTTTGTTATTCATGATACGTAATTCGTAAGTTGTCTGTTTTGCTCTTCAGAATAAGGCGTCGATGCAATTTCCTTAAAATCAACCATAGCGAATATAGTGTATGAATGCAAACAGAATTAACACTTATGTAGTTTTGGAAGATGAGTTCATTTGCATAACCTATGCCACAGTTTTTCAAGTTTTGACTGACATAACAAAACATTCCAACGCCTGTTTTGAAAGTGCTACGTTCGCACTTCTTAGACGTTTTAATGGCGTTGTAAATAATAGGGAATTTCTGTTTACAGATATAGTGAATCTAATAAACATGTAAGTAAATTATTTTATTCACTGGCGGGCAGCGTCCCTTTGTGATAAGTGTATCTAAGTAATAAGTATTTCCGAAGACTTTCCTTGAATACTCATCATGATAAATGGTTAGTGTGTGTCAATTGTTCTAACCATGTCTTCAATTCATTAGTTTGTGTTGTTTATTTAGTTGCATCAACGTCTGTGACATATTTCCGGATAGGATTATATTACGTATTACGTCTAATCTGTTTGTGGAGCCATTGTTGCATGGATGGGATTGTTTTACCAGAATTCAATATTTCAGTCTAATATATTTAGTATGTTGTCTACGTAGGGAAATCCAATTAATCTGTGTGATTGATACAGTTGCAGACAATTGTTACCATGTTTGTGATCACGTAAATGCATACATAAACGCGGATCCGTCGGAATAAAATAACAAACACAAGCTATGAAAGTAGCAGGCTCAGATTTAATTAGTCTGTTCATGGGTGGTAATATTCACTGCAACACTTCTCACTCCCTCTACATTTTGCTTATATAATAAGAGGTTTGCTCACGTTAAAGTTATATTGATTTGGCGCTAAGCTTCCGAAGGATCAGCAAGGAATAATATTACTCATTCCTAGTGCGGGAAGAATTGTTATGACCGCCACACTGCACTAAACGGATGCTAGAGTGAATGACAATAATATTGAGTGTGTTCCTTAGAGGTAAGATGCAGTAATTCTCACGCCCCTTAGCACCGACTAAATCGGGGTCATTGTGATATAGCTCGATGATACCGATGGATAAGCCAGTCGCGACACCGATGTTGTCTCTAGTGTAGTACTAATTAAATATTTAGCCTGACTATAATAAAGGCGGTAGGCCTATTGTAAACCCTTTCATGTGTTATATCATATCTTGCCTTTTATTCATTTGTGTAATATTGTTTATTATTGTTTGTTTCTATGCGTTTTTTTGGTTGGTTGTGGTCCGTGAATGCGACATTTACTGTTTGACTTTTGTATCTATGTTACCTGTGTATCTGCGTACATGTTTACTAGTAAATATTAATTTGTTTCAATAAAATATAACATGTATTATATTGTCCGTATACTGTATTAGGTTTATTTCATATTAACACCATATCAATTTACCGCATGCGACTAATAACAACGAATGTCAGTGTTTTTCTTTGGATAATGAAAAAGAGAACTCCTAATGGATTGTAAAGTCATTACGTTTAAATTCATTATGTTTAAGTATAATTTATTGGCGGAAAAGACATTAAGCAATATATAAAACGCTTTAAGTCAGCGTAGTATGCTGCGGTACTGGAAATGTCTTAAGGGTTATTTGTAGGAGTTTGTAGGAGTGCATGCAATTTCAGAAGACATACATCAACACCAGTTGTCCCGATTCGTGGCATGTATTGTCGCTTAATAGATACAAGTATGAATATCCCTCTTACAATCGGTTATCATTAAGGCAAATTGTTCCGAGATTCTGACATGAACCATATTGATTACGTTAAAAAAAATTCTATCGTTCTATAAAGACTTTTAGAGCGTGTTGGAAACTGATTTTGCAAGTACATGGAACGAAACGCATTTAAAGGATATTACTCGTTAGGCAATACTGTTATAGGATTTGTTAAATGTTAATAAGTATAATTCATAAGAATTACAAACTTGGCTAAGTGCAGCCTGAAAGGTTTATATTTGCAGATATTTATTTTTTTGAGAAACCGTGGATGTCATATGAACACGGCCTTAAAATGAATGCATAAGGTCGACAGTATAACTAACATATTGATGTCCTACCAGAAATTAAGTTCCGTAGTCACAAAGTATCATTTTCCGCAGTTAAACTCAAAACGCAACCTTTCAAACACATAGTACATGTGTACATGTACACGTACATTGCTAAACTAAGACAACATGGTTGACAAAATGAGTACCGAACTGAACAGTCAGTGGGAAAAGGACTGCATTGTACGTGCAGCAAATTCCACTCTAATTATGTATATATATTGAACATTATTTAAAAAACAAATTATACGGAACCTGGAGTGTATACATGGATTCTAGAAGATAAAGGTAGGTATAAGTCTCGAACATGAAATATAGCTTTCATAGATAACAGTCAAAAACAACACACATTAAAACAAACAAGAATTATAATGAAAATAAAAATCAAGGCATGTGCCATTTCAAAAACAAACGGATTTGCCATAGGGTTACCGCCTTGGAACAGTCAGCAGCAAACACATTGATGATTAGTTATTATTTTATAACAGACATGTAGGCAGTACTAGCACATAGACAATGCTAGAAAAACACTCGATTGTATTGAAGATTACTGCACATGTGCTTCCGTCAGTCTGTTCATCTATAACGGGGGCTTGTCAACTCCGTAGCTGTGAAGCTTATTGACTCCATTAATTTTCATTTATACGCAAACGGGAGAGAACATATTGATCAATTGTAAGTGATGCTCGAAGAAACCATTTGGAAAACTATTTTAACAGCCATTTGGTAAAAGTTGTTGTGACAGCAAAGCACTTGATAAAAATCTTGCATAACTTTTTTTTAGAATATTTCATGACTTTATCTTGTAATGACATTTTACCTGCTAAAGAGTTTCAGGGAAATACATAATAGGATAACACCGGATACGTGTGAAACTGCTATTGATTTGGTTTCTTTAAACGGATATTAGATACACTGGTTATAAAATTAATTGTATTTTCAAATGTTGATAAAGTTTCAGATTAGGATCATTAGGTCTGTCTACACAGTTAGTTCCCTTGCAACTCAAGGTAGGATAGTCATTGCGCAATAGCATGTTGTAGTATGTTCTTCGGTTGTTTCAAATTTCTTAATAATTGCTGACAAATATGTTTATTGTTGTTGCTTTATTGGTGAGATGAACTCTGAAATTGGATGTGCATCTATTAGACAACACTGCCAGCAAAATACGACAGGTGTTGAAAAAGAGTAGGGATTCCGGGCCAAACTCTGGAGTTCAAGCCCACAACAGTAAAATTGAGGACACCATTCAAATTAAAACAAAACACTTAGAGTTGAACTTTTCCATGTATTATTAATGAAATAAGATAAATACAATATATACGTTTACAAACAAATTGCAACCAGAGATTTAAACAAAACATCGAGATTGTCATGTGTCACCGTAAATGTAACTGTTCACTGTTGGTATGCAAAGAATACGGAAAGGGTTGAAGTAATGCGTTAAACGAGTATATAAGTACACAAACCATGTTTTTTTCACCGCACCGGCAACATCCCTCTGTGATAAGTTCATCTAGGTATGAAGCATTTTTGGAGACTTTCCATGATTATTTCATCATGATAAGTGATATGTATGTGTCATTTGTTCCTCACCATGTCTTCAATTCGTTAGTTTGTATATTTTGTTTATTGGCATCTATGTCTCTGATATTTCTTTCCGGATAGTCTTAGTTAACGGATTACGCCTAATCTGTTTATGAAACCATTAGTGCATGGATGGGATTGTTTTACCAAAATTATTACAAAATTTGAATATTTGAATAGATTTAGTATGTTGTCTAATTAGAGAAATCCAATTAATCTCATTCAAGACGCAGGTTGTTTCCCTCAAGTGATCAGTGCAAGCTTCAACTGTTGATTGACGTGCATCTCACGTCATTTATGTTTTGACTTGAAATGCGCCACGTTGCTAAATACAATATGTTGGACAAACAGGTCAGTCATCAAAAGTGCGATTCCATATATAATGCAGGTAATCCTAAAATGTAAAAACAATACTTGTACCAACACCTTTGTCAGTTAGGTCATACTTTTAGTAATGTTACTGATCAACCGGTTGCATCCATTTATGTTAATGATGCTACTAAAAGCTTTAAGATAAAAGCTAGACATAGTGCAAAACTTAAGTGGATGAAAAACTTGCAGAGACCATATCCACTCCGCCTTAATGACAATATTTATCAACAAGAAATATTGACATTTATCTATATGGCGTAATGGTAACATCAAACGTAAATCGCGTGTAATGTTTTCAGTCGCTGATTTACATACTATTTTTAAACAGTCTGGAAAGCACTCTATGCTTTCACGACTTACTTTTGTGTCCATGTCTTCAATTAAGTTGATCGACGAGGAAGCAGACCCATAATTCAAAGCTACAAACATCATGTTCTCCGACCCCATAATGACAAGGAGTCTGATCACGTCAGGCATTTTCTAAACATTCTATATTTTAATAAGGGTATTGATTTCATTGACATGCCTCTTATATTGTAAGATAATCATGTAGTTTATTCTATCCCTAAATATTCCTAAGGCCTGTAATGTGTTATAAGTAGAAACAAACTATTACAAATATTATGTTCAACTACAACAGAATAGATTCTGACTTTGATACAGTAAATAAGACTCCCAAGGAATGTGAATGTAACACATCATAATTTTGCTATGCTCCTGCAGGTCATGGCATCACTGGTAATTTTGATATTGTTGATAAACGTATAAGGCATCTGTTTGCCAAAGGTCCTAAGTATAGAGTACCTTCAACTATTGATTGTAATGGCTGTCGTGCTCGGATGGATCGCCCAATTCATTAAAGATTTTACTATACAATGGTGTCGTAGAGACCCTGCGCACCCAAAATCTCTTTCTACTTGGAAAAAGTCAATTTTAACTTTTATAATTCTAACCGCTCTTTACTTCCTACGAGACCTAGGTTTTCCTTTCGTAATTTAAAATCGGGAATTCAAGAATTTCATAATTAATATGTTTTAGTTCCTCATGATAGATGTAAAGCAGCTAATAATGTTTTTATGGTTTGACGCCTGCATTACGTCAATGCTTCATCTCTGGAACTCAGTAGCACTAATTCGTATACTCCATTTCAATCTATTAAGAATGATGTTGTTTCCACACATATCAATCGGTGCACTACTTTTAAGGCTGGGTAGACGAAAAGCAGAACAAACAGCCAACTATGTACTGGATTCCTAAATTACATAGACATCCGTATAAGGTCCGATTTAATTCGAATTCTAGTTCCTGCAAAACCACAAACATCTCTAAACGTTTAACGTCTTGTCTTACTACCGTTAAAGATCACGGTAAACAATATTGTGCTAAAACGTACGAAAACTCTGAGATTAATTTATGTTGGTCTATTAAACATTCAGAAGACATTCTTGATAAAATTTACAATAAACGTCAAGTTTCATCTAAAATCACTTATGACTTCTCTATACTATATACAACCTAATCACATCCCCTTATCAAAGAGCATTGCTCTTATTCAAACAACTTTCGCTATAGAAAAAACTACATTATTGGCCTGTAATACTATTAAAGCGCTTTTTACTAACGGCAGTTTAGACAATTACAATATGTGGACTTGCCAAGAAGTTTGTGAAGCACTCATCTTCCTATTAGATAATATTTTCGCCGGGTATGGAACTACTGTTTATAGACAAATTGTTGGTATCTCTATGGGTACGAACTGCGCATCCCTTGTGGCAGATTTGTTTTTATATTGCTATGAAAAAGATACCATGTTGAATCTTTCACCAGATACCCAGGCAGATGTTATTGAAGCCTTTAATGACACCTCTCGGTATCTGGATGACATATTGGGCATTGACAAAACCTTCTTTTCTACTGTGGTTAATAATAGATATCCTAAAGAACTTCAACTTATCAAAGCTATTATTTTTGATACTAACGCTACTTTTCTCGATTTACATCTCTCTATAGAAAATGGTGAAATAAATACCAAAATATATGACAAGAGAGATGATTTTAATTTTGATATTTTTAATTATCCCCATTTTGATGGGTATGTTCCCCGAGCAATTTCTTATGGGGCGTATGCATCTCAACTTATTCGTATTGCTATAGTTTGTACTCAAATTGAGGACTTTATTATTCGTAATAGTTGTATAACTAAACAGCTACTCCATCAGGGCTACCGTTACCATAAACTTCGCAAAACCTTTGCAATATTTTATTATAACAACCCTGATCTTCTTTTCAAATATAAAAGTAATGTAGTAACTTTTCTGCGACAAGGACTATCAACCTGACTGTTGATTGTGCAGTGTGGCGGCAGTAAAATGTCTCCCCGCGCTTGCAATCAGTATTGTTATTCATTCGATCTTGGGAGATCGCTGAGCCCGATACTTATATTTAATTATCGGTGGTACCTTTTCATTTATTTTTGTTTTCTTACTTAATTTTTGATTCAGTCGTTCCACTACTCTGGCCGATTAAAGGCTCTGGGTATTGTTTAAACACTTATAGGATATGTTGTCTGCTTTTTAATGTAGTCTTTTAACTTCTACTTGTGATATGCAGGCTTCATAACCGCTGCTCCCAACTAAATTTTACTATGTTTATTTCGCTCTTCGGGGCATTTATTTTTATTAGATCCTGGGACCATACGCCGAAAGACATAGGGAAGAAAGATACTCCATATCCACCGCCATATGCATGCCATCTTCGGGATGGTTACAATTTTGTACTATTGATTTTATTAATATTGAGTTCTGCTCAACCCGGGGCTAGAGGGCGTGAGCGGTAGCTAGAATATTTCACTACCGCTTATGAACAGTCTCAATCAAACCGAGACTGCAATATTTCGTTTGTATCGTTTTCGGCCGTTTCCAAAGGTCCATTATCATATTCTTTTCTATGGTGAGTGATTTACAAACTCGGTATTTTTTGATACTGACCGTTCCAAGGCGGTAGCCATATTGTCAACCATTTTGTGTTTGTGATGTCTTACTTGGCATTGTATTCATCTTAAAATGTGTTCCTTGTTTGTTTGTGTGTGTGTTTGTGATTGACTGTCGTTCTTGAATGCAGCTTTTCCTGTTCGATTTGTATATCTATATTCGTAAGAAACTTGGTGATGATCACTTTCATACTAATAAATACTGATAAAGGCGATCCTTTGGGAGCAACAAACACAGTTAAGATAATAAAGCAGCAGATTCGGTTTTATTAAGTCTGTTCATGAGAAGTAATGAACGAAGCAACACCTCTCACGCCCCCTAGCACCGGCTTAAGCGGTATTCTACCTTAAAGTCACCTATATTGGGCTCGTTGGTCCCAAAGGACCAGTAAAAGTAACACTACTGATTCGTAGCACGGGGAGACTTTTTACAGCCGCCACACTGCACTAAACGAACGCTAGTGTGAATTTAATAACTTTGTTAAACGTGTTAAAATGGGTTATGACCCTGTCATTTTGCAACTGCATGCTTGGTGGTGGACCAATTTACAGTTCGATACTATGCTTTAATTGTGCGATGACCGGATAGGCTGTGAACCCTATGATGACGACTACCTAAAGCCCAAAAGGACGGTGATGTTTAATGTTTGTCTGAAATCTTGTCTTGTCGTGCCTCAATCGTTTGTTCTCTAGTTGCTCTGAGTTTTGCCAAGTCATTGAGTACCTTCTTTGTGGATTTCTATGCTATTGTGTTTATTTTGTATTTGTATGTACACGAGCATCTTTGTGTTTTACTTATATTGCCTATTAATGCTGCTTGTTGTTTAGAGAATAGTTCATGGCCGGGATTTCTTTATTTACACTCTCCCGTTTTATTGGTATGACAGTAGGGTAAGTGTGGGGTTTGTTGCACCATAGAACATGGTTTAAACATCCAGTGGCATTTTATTCATGTTTAAACTTGTTCTTTGTTTCTGTGTGTGTTTGTGGATGACTGTCGTCATTGAATGCTACTTTTCCTGTGCGATTTTTATATCTACGTTTGAGGACGAGTGCTATCCACTGTGTGATCACATAAATACATAGAGTAACGCGAATACTTCTGAATAAAACATAAAACATTTATGAAAGTACTGGTTCGGTTTCATTCAGTCTGTCCATGAAAGGTAATATTAGCTGCAACACTTCTCACACCATTTAGACCCTGTTTAAGCGATTTGTTTACGTTAATGTCACAGACATTGGGCTCTATGATGCCAATGAATTAGTAAGTAATTCTATTACTGATTCGTAGTGCGGCGAGACTTGTTACGGCCGCCACACAGCAATACACCTTAGTGTGAATGTCAATAGTACTGCTTCTGTTCCTGGGATGCAATATACATGTAAGATGCACCACCTCTCACGCCCCATAGCTCCGACTAAAGTGGATTTCTACGTTTAATGATTCAGATCGATGATACCAGTGGACCAGTCAGTTTCGACCCGGATGTTGTCTGTAAAGTTTTACTAATTGGATGTATGTATATAATTAACAACGTTTAAAGTCGGTAGCTCTATTGTTAACCAGTTTATTTTCGAAATTAGAGCTGTTTCTATCCGTGTTTTCGGTTGTCTGTGGTCCTTGCGTGGTACATGTCCTGTTGGACTTTGTATCTAGTTTGATGAATATAATAATTTCGTGGTTAGTATTGAGTTTAAGAAAAGTGATAAATGCTGGCCTCTGGGAAGTATTTATCACTTTTCGACACGAGCAAAAATAGAACTGAAATTATGCATTACTAACCATGTAATTATTGTATTATGCAACTGTTTTAAATTACATATTTTACCTGAAAAACAATGGTCAAAGTACAAATGCCGTCAAAGTACAAATGAAGGATAGTTTGTCAGGGGAAGTAACCTTGGCAAAATAACTCTTTCGAATAATAGCGCATGTAGCCACTAGATTAATACAGCAGTTGGCGGAAAATATTAGGTCAGAAGACAGTAGCTGTATCTGTATAGTAAAAACTTCAGTTGCATGATAAATTCTCCATTGTCTATTATAGAGTTATATACATTACCCATCTTTCTGATTTGTATAATATTTAAAAATAAAAACATAATAGACTAAGTTTAATTATGACCTGCGTTACGTGTAATCTTCATTTATTTTTTTGTTTCGTCCGCATTCTTTCACCGTGTATTTGCGTACATGTTTACAAATAAATACTATTTTTTTATAATAAAATGTATCTTATATTATAATGTTTGTATACTGTATTAGTTGCATTTGATATTAACAACATAAACTGTTATATACCAACCACAATTTACGAACGTGTGCGTATAATATAAACGAATATCAGTGTTTTGCTTTAGGTAATAACAAAACTCAGAATTACGTGTAATCTACATGCGGAAAAGGCATTAATCAATATATGAAGCGTTTAAAGTCAGCATATTATTATTCGGTACTGGGAATGTCTTAATGGTCATTTGTAGGAGTTCATGCAATTTCAAAAGACATACATAAACACCAGTTGTACAGATTCGTAGCATTTATTGTCGCTAAATAGAAACAAGTGTGAATATCCGTCTTACTGTCTGTTATCATTAAGGAAAATTGTTCCAATATTCTGACAGGAGTCATACTGATTATGTTAAAGAAATGTATATCTTTTTGTGAAGCTTTATCTTTACTATGTTCTGGAAACTGATTTAGCAAGCATGTGGAACGAAACGCATTTAATGGATAAGATTTTGCTCGTTATTTGAAACACAGATATTGTTATAGGTTTTGTTCAATTTTATAATTATAGTTCATATGAAATACCGTCAAACTAACTATGTGCAGCTTGGTAGGTTTATATTTGCAGAGAAAATCAATTTTGAGAACTGGTTTATGCCATATGAACACGGGTCTTAAAATGAATGCATAAGTTCGACAGGATACGTAATATGTTGACGTCATACCAGAACTTAAACTGCTCTAGCATATATACAAGCTACAGTCTCGATGTGTACGCCATCCGTCAGTCTATACGTCTGCAAACGGGATAGTGGCCAACCCTTAGCTTTGAAACAGTGACAAACATAATGTGTATATTTATATATACAAGCTGGTGTCACTTCCTAAGAACTCCGTTACAACGTTAAGCATGTCTCAACGAAGTCATGATACAAAATCACAACGACATCTGTTACAATATCTGTACGTTCGTGATACAATATCTCTCCATGTGTTGTGAAAACATGACATTTTTGTAATGTTTGCGAGGGATCGGAGGTCTAAAATGGTGTTTACTTACATTGTGTATTAAACTGTAACGCTGTCAGAGATATACTGTAACAATTTTTTTTTTTTTGTTATGATACTGTAACATTACGTGTAAAGTTTGTAACATAATTCACAAAAGGTGTATATTAATATAATATCTTGGTAAATTGATAGATAAATCGTTCTCTTTAAAATATACAAGATGCCTAATTAATACCTAGCAGTAGCAAGTTTTAACATCCAATACTCTTCTCTTGTAAATCGAAAATTACTGGCAAAAAGTTAACGTTGACACATTTCTACTTTCGGTTTCACTTTCAACCTTACTTTTAATGATTTACACAGTCTTAAGGAATATGTTCATGAAATGTTTAGAATAAGATAACTAAAGCAATACATGTTACCTCAAATTATTCAATTAATCCTCACGAAATTGATACAAATGTAGTATTTTCACAACACATGGGCAGACCACATGGAGAGATACTGTAACACGAACGTACAGATATTGTAACATATGTCGTTGTGATTTTATATTATGACTTCGTTGATACATGCTTTACGTTGTAACGAAGTTCTTAGGGAGCGGGTGTGGCGTCTACAAGCCTCAGGTCAGTACCGCAGATGCCCATGTACAAAGTATCATTATCCTCTGTTGTATGTCAAACATGGAGTGCAAACCGCAGCAAATCAAACACACAATACATATATACATGTACACGTAAGACTGACACAATATGGTTGGCAATGTGGGTAACGCACTGAACAGTCAGTTTCAAAAGGATCGGGTTCTCTGATGCACCAAACTCAATACGGTGACATATATGCATATTTAACATGTTTTAAGAGTATATACGGATCCTAACGTATATACATAGCCAAGGAGATAAAAGCAGGTATAAATGACGAACATGAAATGCAGCTTTCATAGAACACAGTCAGCCAAAAACACGCATTAAAACAAACAACAACTGCAATATTAATAATAAGCAAGGCATGTGACACAAACACAAACAATAGGCCTACGTGTACCACCTTGGAACGGTCTGTGACAAATAAACTAGCATTGATTAGTTATTATTTCATAACCGGCATGTAAACAGTACTAGCACATATGCAATGCTAATTTAACAATATATTGTATTATATGTGCGTCTTTCAGCCTTTGCATCTGTAAACGGGATTGTGCCATTTCCGTAGTTGAACATCTTACTGAGTACATTCATGTGTACACGTGTATGTATACACACTGATAATAAACTATATGATCAATGGTAAAATTTGCTCTAAGAAACCATCTGGAATACTAACAGCCATTTGTTCAAGTTGCTGTGACAGCAAAGCACTTGATACAAATCTTTCATTAATTTTGTCTCAGGATATAGCATGGCCTCATCTTGTAATAACATCTTATCGGCTAAGGAGTTTCAGGGAAATCCATAATAGGATAACAGCGGAAATGTCTGGATGTATAATTGCTTGGGTTTCTTAAAACGGATATTAAATGCACTGGTTATAAAATTAATTTCGTTTAAAGATTTGGATAAAGTTTCAGATTAGGAGCACTAGATCTGTTTACACAGTTAGTAACAATACAATTTTGAAGTGTTTTCTTCTTTTTTTCAAATAATTTTAATAATTGCTGACAAATATCTTATTGTTGTTGCAGGCGATATGAACACAGTCTGAAATTGGATGTGCAGCTATTATACAACACTGCCACCACAATACGAATGTTGTATGGGTGTTGAGGAGGAGTAGGAATTCTGGCCCAAACTCTGGAGTTAAAGTCCAAAAGAGTTCAACTGAAGACACCATTCAAATAAAACACATAGCCTTAAACTATTTCAATAATTTGTAATGAAATAAAATAATTGCAATATATGCGTAAATAAACTATCGGGAACCCGAGATTAAAAAACAAATCGAGATTGCCATGTGTCCCTGAACTGTAACTGTTCACCGTTGGTATGCAAAGACCACGGAATGGACGGCATTAAGACGGTAAACGTAACCATATACTATATATGTACACTACATAATACATATATTGGTTTGAACAATAGACACAACATGTGTGACTCATTTGATGTATAACTTCATCAATTTGCAGCATCCCTGCAGTTCTGCAGGTCAGAATGTTATGGGCCAATTCTGCATACTTATGGAGAATCAGCCTAGAATGGGCATTCCATTTGGCGCCACATACCTTTTTGTGTTCGTGCGCCATCAACACCAAATTCAACTCTTGTCTTACCAATCACCCCTACGTTAACGCTAATTTATATGGTTGACTGTGAGACATGGACCAATCATACAGTTGATGACGGCGTCGACGGTAATGCTTGAAACAGTCAGCAAAATTCAATATTATCATAAAACTGGTTAGAAAAGCAAAAGCACAAAATAGTTTCTTGAATATATACATTTGTTAAACTGAATTTCCTCTACTGGTGTCTGCATCACTGCATTATGTTGCAACTGTTTGAAAACACACACACACACGCACACACACTGGCGCGCGCACACGCACGCACGCACACACACACGCACGCATGCAAATACCCCCACATACATACTATATTTAAAATAATACAACTAAGTTGCAGTTGCAGCGACACAAATATGTCTTTCTCTAAAATGTGTTCGTTTTCTATTATAGAGTGTAGCGACATCCATGTCCAATATACGGCACATGTTGCTGCTGCTCATATTAATTCTATGAAGTACGTCACTTCAGACTGAAACCAAATTGCGAATTTGTAAAAGAGGTTTGGTATTAATTAGATTTTTTTAGCATGGTAGATGCTATATTAGTTTGTCTAGACAGCATTCACCACAAGTGCTTTATATTGTATAATCAAATGAATATACGCTACATCTGGAGTATATTCTGTAAACTCGTGAATAGAATACATACTAAACTGTTTATTATGTATATGTATATATAATATATGGGAATGCTATGTAAATGGGCACAGTCCCTTCGTCGCATTTCTAAGAGAGAAATTATTTTGGAAAATCGTTTGAAAGACTGATTTTTTATTGTTATTAAAGCGGTCTAAGATATCAAGTATCTGGCTGTTATATTTGATAAACCAGCGTATTACACATTTTGTAGAAAGACATTAACCACGAAACTGGACGTGGGATTTGTGGAATTATATCGAACGGACGTTCTACTAAAGTGAGATATTATTACCATCTGTTTATACACTAGGGCTTTCATTTATTCAGCATTCGATTAAGGTTTTATTTTTTTTTAATAAAAATGTTTATTATTATAAATCACAGTACGTGAATACTATTTAAAGGAACATAAACCCTTAATCAATTTTGTTAGAATTTAGCGATTGTTTCCTTTTTTATTGGTTTCATCACATATGCCACAGTTTTTCAGTGTACCAAAGCCTATTTTCAAATTGCTACGTTGTCAATCCTCGGCTGTTTAAACGTCGCTGTAAATGATACAAAGTTTCTTTTTTCAGACATAGGACATAGAACACGCTTATAAGTGCAAATGCCACTATGGTTTTATTCACCGCTCCGGCAACATTACTTTGTGATAAGTTTATCTAGGTATTTAGTTTTTTCAGAGACTTTCCACGATTATTCATCATGATAAATGATTAGTATTTGTCAATTGTTCCTAACCATGTCTTCACTTCATTCGTTTGTATATTTTTTATTTGCATATATGTCTCCGAAAAAAAATTGCGGATAGGCTTATATTGCTTGCTAATCTGTTAATGGAACCATTGTTGCATGGATTTGATTGTTTTACCAGAATTCAATAGATTTAGTATGTTGTCTACGTATAGAAATCAAATTAATCTGAGTGATTGATACAGTGTTGCAGACAATTGTTACCCTTGTGTGTGATCATATACATACATACAGCAAACGGAACATTTGGAATACAGTAAAAAAAACAAGATATAAAAGTAGCAGGCTCGGTTTTATTGCGTCTGTACATCAGAGTTTGTATTAGCTGGAACACTGCTCATGCGATTTAGACCCTGTTTGAGCGGTTTGTTCACGTTAAAGTCACAATGATTGTGCGGCTCGATCATTCCAAAGGATCAGAATGTAATAATATTACTAATTCGAAGTGTGGCGAGACTGTTCACGGTCGCAGCCCTGCAGTAAACAAACGATACTTGAGTCTGTTCCTGAGCGGTAATATATATGCATCACCTCTCGCGCCTTAACACTGACTTAAGCGAGTTTCTAATTCACAGTCCTAGTCATATAGCTCGATGATACCAACGGATCAGTCTGTCGTGACTCCGATGTTGTCTCTTGAATCTTACTAATTGAATATCTGTTTATAAGTAAGACCGTTCCAATGCGGTAGCCTTCTTACTGTCAACCCTATTATGATGTGACGTCATAACGCCCTATTATTCATATTTGTAATCATTATTTGTTTCTATGTGTGTTTCTGGTTGACTGTGGTCCTTAAATGTTGCATTTCCTATTTGACAGTTGTATCTACTTGTATATACATTCTATTTTCCATTGTCTATACAGTATACATTGTTTCTATTTGTATAGATGAATAAAAATAAAAATATACTTCATAAGTATGACCCGCGATACGTGTAACCTCCGTTTATATTATATTTACTAAATACGAAATTCTGCCACATTCTTTCTCTGTATATTTGCATAGATACTTACAAATAAATACTCTTTTGTTATAATAAACTGTCACTTCTATAAACTCTAATAGTGTCATTTAATAACAAGCAAACACGCCAATACCGTTATTTTTTCCTTACCAGACACATTCTTCCCGAGTTTTACCATCAATTGTTCCTAACAAACATTTTGAATCAAGGTTAGCGACCTCGCTTCTCTCTGTGCAAATACTTTGAATTGCATTACATGCACATACTGATTACAATTCAACTTTGGAGCACGACGTGCTAGAAGTACACGTCAGCACAGAAATACAGGTGTTCACATGTAAGGGATGCGTGTGCGTTAGCGTGTGCATTACAGCAGGGAGAAATGTCTCACTGCTACCATGTGTAATTATAAGATTGCGTTATCAAAGTGAAAAACAAAATGAAACTGTTCATTGCTACCTTACCATTACATGTGTAATTATGAAAACCATATAGTCAGCGAATAAACCCATCGACTAGTGTATAACGCGGCGGTATTTACGAGAATACCGCATTATAAATGGGTATTATTCCATAAAAAGGTATTATTCCATTAAATTACAGATTTGCACTTATTCCTTTCCAATACTTGTGGTTTCATTCAATTTCACTTACGGTTTCATTACGCTCTGTAAAAACTCCCGGACGCGAAGATCCCTGAAATATTGCCGCATTCTACACGTTAGCAGACTGCTCTACGAAAACGTCATCTGAGGCAATAAAACGGCAAGCTTTGAACATTGAAAAATATGTATTTATAACATTCAAGTTGTAATGCATGGTTATTGTCGGCTACATGATTCACAGTCTGTTAACCACAGACATATTCTAAACCATTATAAGAGTCAGCTGCCTTCGGCAGCTGAATAACATCGTAGTATTATATATACAAACCACAAGTACAGATTATGGACGAGTGCGTATAATAACAACGAATGTTTTGCCTTAATAGATACTACAAGAGAACTCTTAATATATTCTAAAGGCATTATGTTTAAGTGTAATTTATAGGCTGAAAATACATTTAGCAATGTATGACGGGCTTAAATTGGACGTCGTATGCTGCGGCAATGAGAATATCTTAAGGATTATTTGTAGGTGTGATTTCAATTTTAGAAAACATACATAAACTCCAGTTGTCCCGATTCTTGGCATTGTTGTCGCTTAATAGATACAAATGTGAATATCCGTCTTACAGTTGGCTATCATTAAGGAAATTAAGGAAAATTCTTCCAGCGCCTTTAGCGTGCGTTAAAAGCAGACTTAGCAAGAATGTGGAAAGATTAGCATTTGAAGAATATGACTTTTTGCTCGTTATTTAAAAGACAAATACTGTCTCAGCTTTTGTTAAATTTTAAGAATTATAATTCATATGAATAACAAAATAGTCTATGTGCAGCTTGATAGGTTTATATATGCAGAGAAAGGCAACTTGAGAAACTGTTGATGTAATATATAAGGTCGGCAGCCTTCCTAAGATGTTGATGTCATACCAGCAAGTTAAATAGTAGTAGCATACAAGCAAGCTTCAGTAATGATGATTACGCCGTCCATCAGTCTGCACATCTGTAAGTGGGATAGTTGCCAACCCGTATCTTTGAAGCACTGAGAAACATAATGTGTATATGAATCTCAACAAGACGGTATGGCGTGAGCAAGCATCAAGTCGGATCTCAGATGCCCAGTCACAAAGTCTCCGTTGTTTAAAGTAAAAACGAAGCCATTCAAACAAACACATACATCTATACATGCACACGTAAATGATGTGACTAACATAACCTGGTTAGCACTGTGGGTACCGCATTCATTGAACAGTCATTGGTAAATACACCAGCTTCTGTGATTCACCAAACTCAACTATGATTATGTACATACATGTTTAACATGTTTTACGACTATATACGGATCCTAAAATGTACACATAGAGCCAGGAACCTAAACACAAGTATTGTTTGGGGCACTTGATTCAGCCAAAGGTGTTTCAGAAGTAGCTTGAGCAGTTTAAATAATGCATACATCAGTTATATATCATTAGAACTGAAATTTGTAGTAGTAAATACAACTACTTTAGTTTTGAAAATCGGTTGAGAAATAAATATTTGTTGATGGGACAGCAGAAAATTAGGAAATGTCAAATAACTTCAGTAATACTTCATAGTTTTCTATAAAACATTTAAGGTGTATTAATTGACAAATATCCAACAATTTAATAACATTTTTGGATAATTTTTTTTTAAATTTTCATGCAGCAGCATTTTGCATTGAAAATGACCCATCATAAACAACTGTCGCACATGATTTTTTTATTTCTCAACCGATTTTGAAATGTAAGGTATTTGTATTTACCACTAAAAATGTCTGTTTCACTGATATACAACATATTTAGGTAGTAGATTAATTAAAAGTCCAAAAATACTTTGGATGAAAACAAGCACCCCAAACAATAATTTAATAGTCGAACGAGAAGAGTAGCTTTCACAGAACAAAGTCAACCAAAAACAAATATTATAAAATGTTAATCGGGAGCAATGCATATGACATCACAAAAACAAACGGGTTGACAATAGTGCTACCGCCTTAGAACTGTCAGTGGCAAATAAATTAGCATTCAATTTGATTCTTTATTATTATTTTATGACAGAAATGTATACAGTACTAGCACATAATAGTGGCAAACTGAATGCTAATGTAACAATATATTAACGATTACTCCATATGAGCGTCCGTCAGTCCTTGCGTCTGCAAACGGGATCGTGTCATTTCCATGGCTGTTAATATTATTGAGGAAATCCATGTTGATACATGCATGGGTGACAATTTTTTTACCAAGTTGTAAATGTCGCTCTGAGAAACCATTTGGAAATATGTTCTAACAGACATGTTGTAACATTTGCAAAGCAAAGCACTTGAAATTGTTTTCCATTAATTTTGTCTCCGGTTATTGCATGACTGAATAACATAATAACATATTATCGGCTATGGAGTTTCAGGGAAATCTATAATAGGATAACAGAGGATACGACCTAAGTTGCTATTGCTTTCGTTTCTTAAAACGGATATTAAATACACTAGTTATGCAATTAATTGTGTTTTCGAAGTTTGATAAGGTTTTAGATTAGGATCATTAGTTCTCACTCCACAACTCTGTTGCAACCCTTGTAGTGTGTTCTTCGTTTTTTTATATATGTTTAATAATCATAATAATATTTGACACATATGTTAATTGTTGTTGCACGTGAGATGGACACAGTCTGAAATTGGATGTGCCGTTTTAAGAGGACACTGCAACCAAATGACAGTCGTATGGGTGTTGAGGAAAAGTAGGAATTCTGATCATTCTAGTCCAAATTCTGGAGATAAAGGCCAAATTAGTGCAACAATAATAAAACTAAATAAAACAAAAACTTAACATTGAATTATTAAATTAATATTAAGATAAATACAATATGTGCATCAACAAACAAACGCCAACCCGAGAGTTTTAAAAAACTCTAGATTGTTATGTGTCCCTGTAAATGTTCACTTTTGGTACATGTATGCAAAGACTACGGAAAGGGTGGCAGTAATGCGTTAAATGTAACAAATCAACTTTTTGCAAACAATGCACTACATAATACATATATTGGTTTGTAAAATAGACAAAACATAATATTATGTGACACATTTGATGTAAACATACTGATTCAAACTTCATCAATGTGTAGCACCTCTGCAGTTTTGCATGTGATAAGGATATAGGCCCATTCTGCATATTGTTATCACTGTTGAAATGGAGAGTCAGCCTGGAATATTCATTCCCGTTAGCGCCAAATAGCCTTTTTGTGTTGGTGTGCCATAAAAGTCCAATTCAACTTTACTCTTACTTTATCGAACACTCGACGTTAAAGATAATTTAAATGACAGACGGTGAATATGGTGCTATTCATAAAGTTGATGACGTCAACGTTAATCCTTGAAAAAGGCAGTTCATTTAAAGTCAATTTATCATAAAACTGGAAAAGTTTCGCTCAAAATAGTTTCTTAAATGTATACATTTGTTATACTTAAGTTCCTCAACTAGTTTCTTTATTACTGTATTTTAACCACAAACACACATACAAACGCGCGCGCACACATGCACCTCTAAATACAAAGACTTGGGAATGGTGAAATAGCACTTGATTCTCAGTACTGACCCCCAACAATACCCAGCCTGGTATGCTACTCCCTTAGTGTGTTGAAGTAAAGCAGCAGATGTTGGTGGTATTAAATCGATTGTTCTTTCTTTCTTTGTGAAGAGATCTTTTCGTACCTCATCTGATGTTTCACGCGTGCTTGTCCTGTCGTACAAAAACACTACAAAGCGTTGACAAATCGGCATCTTCTCTTCCAACTCTTGCAAAGAAGGAGTACAGCTCAATACATGAAAAGCTTTAATGACATCTGGATAAATACTGCTTAAGCCAAAAAAAATATACCCGTGTTTCCGGTGGCCCGACCGATCCTATTTTTAAGGGGCCGACCCTAAAACTTTTTATGAAAAAAAAAACAAATTAAAAAAAAATAAAAATAAAGGTCCGAACAATGATTCATCACAATATATCGAGGTAAACTGACATCACAGAGAAACTTTCAGCTGTATCATCAACTTGTATGGGTTTCAAGAATCTCACAATATCTGGCTCAAAAAAAAAAAAAAAATGCCTACCTACCGACCCTATTTTTTTAGAGCATGCAATAGGAAACGCACATTTTTTTTTTGGCCTTACTACCCATGCAGACTTATTTCCTTTACCTCTGAAAATGGAAGTTTGGTCACAGCCTGTAAAAGCATGCACACCTGACAATGCTTTCGACTTTTCTGGACCCAGGGATTCGGATATGCCATGTGCAGATATGAAACGAAATACAAATGCAATCCACAATTCATTAACACAAAGCTCACTAAAGGGAGCAATTGGTAACTCAAGAACATCAGTTTCAACAGTGCTTGTCATCACTCGTTTGTAGTTTTGTTTACCACAGTCTTTCGCATGCAACAGGAACCTAGTATCTGCCTCTTCATGTGTACATGGCGAAAGATCACTTACATCTTCTCTCGGTGGATTGCAGATGACATCATTGTCCTTGGTTGACACTATTTGTTTATCAATAATTTCAGTTGCCACAGATTCAGTAGCTAGGTAGCTTAATAGTTCGACCTTATATTCATCAACTCGAAGGAATGATTTCCAATGTACAGGTACATTTGAATCTGACTGCACTCTTCTACGTACACCGTTACCACGTGTACTGCCTGTCATTGCCGGCTATACTTGATATACTTATCCCAGACAATATGTACTCTGCTTGTATTTTGTTCCAGATCGCATCTTACCAAAGTTAGAAAGAGATTGAGAGTAGCTCGGTAGCTTTGGTTTTCACTGCGAAAAAAGTCATCAATGTCACGAACTTGACAGGAAACATAGAGTTGGGAAAATAATGAACAGTCTTTAGCGAATTAATTGCCTACCTTTCATTTGTTGGCTTTATTTCTTTATTGGCTCACATAACGAAACAGTTCTCTCTTTACGCCGTTCCTGCACATACATGGCGAGCTTCTCTTCTCCTACTCTTTCTATGTTACAAACTGTGGCAGCTACATGCTCATCTAAAATGTCTCTAGAGTCTAATACTAGCAGGTCACTACTGTACTCCTTAAAAGGATTTTCCATTTACTTCACAACTCCACATAGACAGTGACATTTAACTTAATTTGCAAAAGTAGATTGAATTCCTTTTTGATGTTCGCGGTGATGCTATTTGGTTCCTTACATTGAGTATTCTTAATAGGATCCTGTGAGTATTCTTAATAGGATCCTGTGATAATTCAAATTCGCTTATAACCCATGACACTTCTGGTCCTGAAACTATCCACCGAAGCATCTGTGTTGTATTTTCTGTTAGGCCCACTGCTCCCCCATCATCTTTGACACATTTGTTGTTCTGCTCATGGGCATGGTCAACTACAATTGATGAAAAGGCCTGCTTGGTTTTCTGAATAACAAAATTGCCTTTGTTAAACTCTGTGGCAACAGCTGGGTGCTTTTCTGTCAAACAATTCATGTCCCGCAGATGCACTGGTAACCATCTAGCATAATTAATATGACCTAATTCAAAAAACAAGGTATACCTTAAGTCTGGTTAGTGAGTCAATACATAGCCTGAAATCCCTTTCTAACAAACACAAATACTAGCAATTCAAATTGCAAAGTAATAGACCAATACTGGAACTGAGGACTTTTTATTTCCTCTTGCCATTCATCAAAGGTTAAACACTGGTCACCCTTAAAACTAGTGTAGGCCTCATAGGCCTTTGTCATCAAAATGTACAAGCTGATTGCAGTGACTTGGTGTGCATGTCGTGTTTGTGATATATGACTGGCTTTAAGGAACGAATCTGCTTTGTCTGATGTGGCAATATTGGCTTGTGTTATGGCAGAGGTCCATCCACTGCCCTCCAACCAGTCACCCAGTGTTTTCATAGCTGCTATTTCAACATGTAACCCTCCAAACATCACAACGATGTGGTCTTCATGGCCACCGATGTTATCTGCTGGTTTACTTCTGTTGTTTAGATTATGTTCGGCGTGAAATGCTGCGTAAATGTTGCAGCTGGATTTATTAATCGAGCATCATTTTAACTTGAAACCTGCTTGAATATAATTAAATAAAATGTTGAGTTGTAAATTTTCTTTCTTATTATACCATATGTTTATTATACCATATGTTTAAATATATTATTGGTGCAATACATTCATCAGTTAGTAATATGTAATAGATTGCAGTGCTATATTTGGTCTGAAAAGGATTTGCACCGTAGTAATTTAATATCAAATTACACAAAATCTCACCAAGAGTGTATGTTGTATTGTGACATCTGTAGGCTGTCTGGTTTTTGTCAGTAAATTAATGTTTACCTAAATAAATGATCATTGTTTACAAATATGAGCCTTAAGTAACAGTAGATTTAATCAGGATTCTTGCTATAAAGCACATGCATAAGGACATACCATTTAGATGAAAAGTTTTGGAGTAATATTATCATTTTTATCAGAAACTAAAACAATGCAATTAATCTGTCAAACTGAAAGTAGTTAACCATACTATTTACTAATTAGGTATTGGTAGTGGATTGGATTTCACTAATTAAATGAACAGAGGGAAGATAATAAGTGAGTATTACATCAACATGTATCTATGATGCATTTATTGATTTGAAAATACCACAAATAATATTTAAAACTACCCGATGAACGTAAAAATATGGTTTCATCTGGGAAAATCTTATTTTTTAACACATTTTTAAATTTGTTTTACTATTAAACTTACATTTTGAGCATCAAGTGTATATTTATTGAATTTTACTATTATAGTGAAGGTGTTTACATTAAATTGGACATTATTTATTGATTTTAGTGTTATTATAGATCTCTTAAGACATTACGTGAAATTTCAGGACTTTTGGCGGCCATTTTGAATTTGGCGGCCATATTGGATTTTTTTTGCTTGGCACTATAGCCAAAACTGTTTGATATGATGTCATCTATGATTGTGTCAAGTTTCATGATTGTAATCCAAAGTGCACAATTCATTCTATATTTTGCACAAATGAGCTGTACTAAATTGGTACCGTTTTTGAAATTTTCCTCTGCTTCAAAATACACATACAGTGCACAAAATATCATCAGTGAGCCAGTTTAATCAAATTAACGTTTATTTTCCACATTTTTCCTCTGCTTCAAAATACACATACAGTGAACAAAATATCAATAGATTTTTTGGACTTTACAGACAAATTCAACCGGTACCTGTACCTGTATATCATTAAAACAGAATTTGTTAGCGGTAAATAAAAATATCTTTATTTATAAGTTCAGAAATAAAAAAATCACACTAGCAAGTTTTTTTTTGATAGGGCATTTTCACAGCAAATAATGAAAACTTGCTGCATTAAATTAAAAATTATGAAGAAAACAACACAGACTTTTTAGCAAAAATGGTTTTAATATGTTAAATAAACACAAATTAAGACACTCTGAAGGTTTTATAGCAAAATATTAATCCTAAATCAAGTTATTTGAGTTTTCTTGCTGTCTAATTAAGACACTCTGAAAGTTTTATAGCAAAATATTCAGGTTAAATAAAGTTATTTGTGTTTTCTTGCTGTCTAAGCAACAAGGAGTTTAAATGGAAAAAGACCGTTCTTAATATTATTTTGTCTGAAATTTTTTTATTCCTCAACCGAATTTCAAAACTAATATATTTTTTATTTACCACTAAAAATGCCAGTTCCAGTGATATATGATGTATGTACGTATTATTAAAACTGCTGAAAACCCTTTGGTTGAATCCGGCAAGCGCGCCGAACATAGACAAGATGCAACATTCGATATAAAGTTAATACGAACAATTTTAAGATGATCCCTAAATGTATTTTAGAAATTCCGTACCTAGTAGACAGCATTTACTCTTTTTTTTTTTAAAAATGTTCGAGAATGCAAAGCTAATTATCAAACTATGTGATAATAATTTTACAAATAGGTTCGAGTAAAATATGTTTGAATAGTAGGAATTTCAAGTAAAAAATTGTTGAAAATATCAAGGCAAAAAACAAATGTCGTGGACACCTACGTGAATAACGGCATTTGGACGATTAATTTACACATGGATATGTTTTAAAATGATAAAATCGGCATGATCTAATTGTTCGCTTATTATATTGGAGTAAAAGAATGAACCTATGCAAATCAATGACCAAACCAGGCGGTTTATCGCATTTGCATGGACCCCGCTCACTATTCGTGTATATAGGCGGGAAGTTGAAAAGTTCTTTTCGTCGAACATGTCTTTACAAGTACCTCACAGTCTTATCTAGCACAATACAGGTATGTGCACTGATCTTATTAAAACCAATATTTCGTATAAACACTGCAGAATGTTTAAGTAGTTAATTCTCGGTCTTCTCATTGTTTGCAGCTGCGTGACGCGGTCAAAATGAATCAAAATGGCCGTCAGTTTCTGTGAGGTACTTGACAGGATGTTTCAAATGGCCCTGTTTTGTGGATAAATATAATTTTATTTAGTTGTTGATGTTTTTTACCGTTTTGATACATCGGTAATATTGGAGTTACAAAAAACGCACAATTTTCTAATTTCACATTTGAACCCTGATTTAGACTATGATATAAATGCCACAAGTGGTCAAAACAAACCCTAGGCATACGTTTAACTTATAAACTTACTTTATTCATTGTCTGTGTTGTTTTTACGTTCAAAATTGGATTAAAGTAGATTTTTGAAAAGACAAGTGTAGTTTCCGCGTAACTGCAAAATTGGGACTACATTGTTTCAAAACACTTGATATTAAAAGTGATTTATGCGGTGTTTTCACTTGAAAAGCTTCAGTTGCGTCTATTCTGGTAGCTGCTGAGTTTAAAGCCTATGTTGATATTAATACATCCAAATCGCATCCATTCCCTTTAAGTGCTATGCTAATAATAAAGTCTTTATTGTATCACATACAAGTCTCGTTTGGTCGGTTAATTTCGGTTAATATGTTAGCCAGGATTTTATTCGAAAGCAAACGATTGTATGTCTCTTTTCCTCACATTAACCGAAGAATATTAGCGGACTTAATTGCAGACAAACACAATACAGTATACTTTATCGGCTTCCACGCCGACACTGGGGAATTAAACTAAACCGACTGTATGTTATTGTAGTCTATATATTGGTATTTAACGGCATTTTATTACCACAACTGAGACAAGATGTATTAAAGATATCCGTAGTTGCAATTCCATGTTGTTTTAAGTGTATAACTGTTTAACTGTGAGCAATGTGTCTGCAGTCTTGTGAAGCAAGTCTGTCATGTTGCCAGTAACCATCGAGAGCATTTTAAAATATAACCTATCAAGCGTGTCGAACTACCATTTCTTTATTTGTTTATATCTATACAGTGCATAAAATATTTTTATTCCAGTATTTTATTTCTGCATTATTTGCCGTACTTATTTCAAAAAAGTCCCGAAAGAACTATCAATAACAATAAGCTGAGCACAATTACGGAATTGATAAGTGTTCAGAGTTTTGCCCCATTGATTTAATGAATTTGTATTTATTTAATGAATTAGGCATCAACGCTTCAAATTATTATTCGTTAGACACCAACGCTTCAAATAAATACCCGTTACGCACCATAGCTTCATACAATTATTCGCTGATATATATACATCAAGCTTCATTTACCCGTTACTCACCATAGCTTCAGATAATTATCCGTTACGCATCAAAGTTTAGTTACCTGTAACGCACCATAGCTTGAAATACATATCCGTTACTCTTCAAAGCATCGTTTAGTTACCGTTATAGTTTAATTCAATTCAACTTCAATTTAATACAACGCGTCAATGAGCCGTTAAACAACAGAACTTCTTCCTTGTTTTATTTGTTTTCTTCGTCCAAATACCAGGACAGATTCTTTATAGAATATATGATTTTCTGTAAAAAAGGACTATCGCCATGACAATAACAAAACAGTCGACATCAATCGTTTCTATATAAATTAAACGTTTTTGTCTTGAAATGTTAGAAATAGGAGGAGGATCCTGTCGGAAGCCAGAGAAGAAATTGTCGCAGTTGTCAGCTAACTCTATTCCCAACGCGTTTGAGGGTAAAATTAATGTCATACAAGTATCATTACTGGTAGGATTGTGTTTGTAATTCATCTTATTATTCTATCCCTAACAGTTATGACAATTCCATTTCCAAAGAACGCAATTTCTCCCATTTCTGCTCATGTGAGATAGGCATTTTCCTCATGTGAGATAACTCTATCTTACATGACATGTGACTTACGACGTCATGACGTTACGTCGACGTCGCCTTATTCTGACGTTAAATCAGCAAAGTTATTGATTTTATGCCGGTAATAAACAGATAATGGGAGAAAAATAATCCATCATGAGTGATCCATGTGAGATAGGGAAATCTCTCCCTCGGGATCAGAATTGCAACCAGGCACTCGGCAGAGCCTCGTCCCTGGTTGCAATTCTAACCCCTCGGGTGAGATTTCTCTATCTCGCATGGATACTCATGATGAATTCATATAATCTTCCTACTATCACCGATCATACTTGAACATGGGTTTCGTCGCTTTGACGACGCAATCAGTCAAACTATCGGGAGAAGAACATCATAAGTATATAACTTTCGTTCTAATCCTTTTTCTGCTATTTTGTACAGATTCCATACTGCAATAACAATGAGAAATAAAATACATTTAAACTAAACTATTGGGACTTTTCTTTTCATTTTGGACCAAGGATAAATGAAACAAAAACAAATAATTCTCTGGCCTTATCAATATAGCACCAAATAATGAAACCAAGTTATCTTTGAAATTCCTTGGATAAATTCTGTAGTCGGTGTTGATGATTATCGATGACATTTACATGACTGTTCATTCAAAAAAGAGAATTAATAACTTTTTTGTTCTTGTTGTATTTTGTTGTTTGTTTGCGTGTGTGTTTTATAAATATACGAGTTAGGAACGCTTTTAGGTTTCATGTTACTTAATCATGTGGCAATGCATCTAACTTTCAAGCCCATTGATGATGTCATATAATTACGTTGTCTAACAAGACAACTTGCTTGCTTGCTTGGCAATGTTATTAAATGTTTTTACTTTTAAAATGACATTCTGTTAATGCAATCATCCGTTGGTAATAGCTTTTCTGTTATTCCCATTTTAATGTTTTCTGATTCTGCTTTTGTTTTACATAACATGTCGTTTTGTGCATTTAGAATAATAATATACACTTCAGCATAATTACATGCTGCATGATTGGTATTTAGTAGTCTCGGCCAGCCAGACCGTATCATGCATATGTCTTACTTGCAGATATCGGTCTTGGCAGAATAGGCCAGTTAACGCGCCCACTAGCGATTAGCACACTTTATTTGCTGGATGTTGACTTTAGAACCTGGTTTAAACTCCTAGCGGCCTTTTTTGCCACTGACCGTTTCAAGGCGGTTGCCCTATTGTCAACCTTGTAGTGTTTGTGATGTCTTATTGTTGGCCTTTTAGTCATCTTTAAATTTGTTTCTGTGTGTATTTGTGGTTGACTCTCGTCCTTGAATACAACGTTTCCTGTTTGATTTTTATTATATCTACTTTTTATTGTTAGAGAATTCCTTTTGAAGGAGTGTACTGGTATTGTCACTGTCTTGTCAATTGATTTTTCTCCCAAATATATATACAAACAAAAATATATATGTTACTCCGAAAAATGGTAGTGTCCATAAAATATATATTGTAGGGGCGCAAATATATATGTTATTCCGAAAAATATATTCGCTTTCAAAAATATATTGTCTCTCAGTATTGAAGATATATATATAAAGACATGAATACCTATTATTGGCTCCCCAAATATATATATATATATTATATACAAAAACTCGTTTCATGCGGACTTATTTTGGAACGGGTTTTGAAAATATATACGTTAGCCCAAAGCAATCTGCATGAACAACGTACCGAAAACATATTTTATATATTTATTTTTTTTGAAAAATATATCCTTTAGCCCAAAGCTATCCCCATGATCAACGTACCCGAAAGTATATTTACAAATAAATATTTGTTTTTAAAATATACGTTAGCCCAAAGCATTCCATATGAACATCGTCCGAAATTCGATGCTTCACTACGCATGCCCCGTATATCAAACGCAAGCAAAATGCAGTTTGTTTATTTCAAGGGGGTGGTATTTTTTAAATTTTCCACGGTAGCTGGTTTTGTGAGAATTAGGTAAGGAAGGGATCTATTTGAAACCGATTTTTAGGGTGTTATTCATACAAATCTACATACTGGAGGTTATTCTGTAGATTCTGATTTTGTTCTCCTTTTTTTCTAATGTTGTTTAATGCGATGAGGAGGTTGGGAGTGGGGTGCAGGGTGGGTTTGTTGTTTATGTGTTTGTACGTTTGTGTGGGTGGGTGTTGGGGATATGGGGGTTATTTTGCAAATTGTTTTAGGGGGAAGAGATAAGAAAGGGATTTCCTTAGGATCTCTGAAGAAATAGAATGGTATTTTGTAGATTGTTCATGCGGCAGGATTTGAAGAAATGCTTTTTCAGTTTTTCTGTGTGTTTTTTTAGAGTCGGGGTAGTGGGTTTGGATGGTCGAATGAGGGGAGTGGGTGAGTACGGATAGCCCATTCCTGACCTACAAAATTGCATTTCTGTCTAATCTTCGGGTTATGCACGGCCCTCCACTCACTCCCAGCGCACCCTTGAGAATAGCAGTGCTTATTATGTGTTCAAGTGGCTAAGTACCCAAGGAAATATGATATAATAAAAACGAATATTAGTGTTTTGCTTTAGGTAATAAGAAAACTCAGGATTACGTGTAATCTACATGCGGAAAAGGCATTAATCAATATATGAAGCGTTTTAAGTCAGCATATTATTATTCGGTACAGGGAATGTCTGAATGGTTATTTGTAGGAGTTCATGAACATTCAAAAGACATACACAAAAACCAGTTGTCCAGATTAGTAGCATTTACAGTTGTAGTACGATATAACCACGCCCCTTTAGCTACCCTAAATTAAACGATTTAATGCTCTGCATTCATCAAAGAAAATGTCACCGACCATGCTACAAATTAACATTATTTTCCATTTTAGTCAGGATAATCAACCCTTAGTATAGGTATTTCGCTTTAATCTCTTTTAAAAGTATCATAATAAGAAGTTATTAAACGGCAATGGTTTGCCCAAACTGGATATTAGCGCACCTAGTGAGATATTGGCACGAGGGCTTTAGCCACACCATTGCCGTTTAATGCGTTTTTTATTGCATACATTCTACGATGAAAGAAATAGACAATAGGAATATCTTTTAATGAATATTTGTTCTACACATGTTTGTTTTTCTTCCTTATATATTATAGGAAGATGCCTAATTCAATCTGGACTATAACATAAATGTCACAAGATATGTTTTGTTTAATTATTAGATCTAACAGCAGCATTTCAAATGTAAATTTTGTAAATATATATTGAGAGTGTATTCTGTTCCGATTCGCATTGAATAATCCATCAGGGTATTAAATAATTAAAAGTTCACTCTCAGCTCCTTTCCTCATCTTGGTTGCCCTCTCAGTAAATACAACATAATATATTCCTTCAGATGTCGTCCTTATGTACAGTAGCTCTACAATCTCCGCTCTAGATCCCCATAGGATGGTTTGGTGTTTCTGTCTACCATGTAGACCAAACCGGATGGTATGCATAAATTGTTCAGCCGCATCGCGTTTATAAGATCCTCCGGGTTTTCTAAAAAATAATAATAACAGTAAATTAATTTAGTCATAGATATAGCAAACATGTAATGGTGCGCCCTCAACACCCACACCCCCAACCCCCTCTTCAATCCGCCACTGATTTACATTGAATTACGTCAACTCGTGACGCAACATAAAATCGTCATAACTAGATCAAGTGACGTTGTTTGTCTTTGACTTTGTCATGTTTTCTGTTTACGTTTGTGCTGGTAAAAGAAACTACACACATGGACGTATATTTCTCATTGAATACAATAACTTTAACGGTAGGGCATTTATTTTTAGAATGCATTGTATGGCACATATATCTAAATGTTATCTAAACGTCGCGAGTTTATGTGAATTTATTTCAGAGGTTCATTGCAGTCACTAGATAGAAAACAACATCACAGTATGTTTAAAGTCGTATGGACTATGGTGGATGAAGATTGTCAATGAAAACTGATCAATGTCATAGTAAATGTAAATATATTACCAGATTTATTTCGAAGCTTGTTCAGTTCTTCGTCTGTAAAATGATCTGCGCCATCTTTGTTTGCCCCTCTTGTTTAAGATATTTCATTTTACTGTTTAAAACATCTCTTGCGAATGTAGTAGCCCATAATGCATCGTCGTTTGAGTTTTGTATACAGGCTGTGCTCGTAGTCAGCTTGAATGTGTCTGGATGATAGAGACTAACGATCTCCTTGAACGGACGACATTTTGAATTTCTAGATGGGGCTCGCGCTCGGCATCTGTTGCCACAAAGTTTGACTGGGCGTTTTTTTTTGATAGCTTAAACGTTACCGTTTTAGTAAGGAAAACAAATACGCATTCGCGGGCCGAAAACAAGTTATTGACAGTTTGCCAATAATGTTTTTTTGGCACAGTGCGCCAACAATAGCTTATTGGCTCGGTGCCAATTGGTATTGGCCTTGGGTAAGAGGGTACAAGATTTTTCCCTCCATTAATTTGTTACTATTTATAGTAGGGTATGCAATAACATATATTACATACTGATCTTATTGATGAGGTTTATCAGAAGAAACATGTTTGATTATCCTGACTAAAATGAAGAACACTGTTAATTTGTAGCATGGTCGGTGACATTTCCTTTGCTGAATGCAGAGCATTAAATCGTAGAGTACGGTCACTTTGACGTCAGAATGTTACTAAGTACACTATGCTACACAAGAGATATAGAGGGCGAAAACAATTCATTTGATTACATTAACTGTTAAATCAGCGCAATATCCTAAATGTCCGTAATTCGTATTTTGTCTGTTTTACTCTATAGTATAAGGCGTCGATGCAATAGCTTTAAAATTAATCTTATCGATGTCCGTATGTATTTAGAGGTAGCACATGTAGTTTGGGAAAATGAGTTCACTTTTATAATTCATGCCACATTTTTTCAATTTTTGACTGACAAACTAAACATTCCAAAGCCTATTTTTAAATTCCGACATTCTCACTCCTCAGACGTTTTAATGTCGTTGTAAATGATACAGAGCTTCATTGTTCAGACATAGGGTGTATAATACGCTTATAAGTACAAATACTGCTATGTTTTTTATTCACTCCGGCCACATCCCTTTGCGATACGTGTATCCAGGTGCTAAGTATTTTCGGAGACTTACCATGATTAGTCATCATGATACAGTTCAGTGGGTGTAAATTTTTCTTATCGATGTTTTCATTTTATTAGGTTGCGTATTTTGTTTATTTGCATCTGTGACAGTGACATATTTCCGTATAACCTTTTAATACCTATTACGTCTAATATGTTCGTGGAATCATTGTTGCATGGATAGGATTGTTTCACAAAAAATCAACATGTCAGACTAATAGATTTAGCAGGCTCGGTTTTAATGAGTCTGTTCATGAGCGGTAATATTAGCTGCAATACTTTTCACACATTTCAGACACTGCTTAAATTGTTTTGTTCACGTTAATGTCATAGTGACTGGGCTCGATGATTCCAAAAGATCGGTGAGGAATAATATTACAGATTCGTATTGTTGGGAGACATTTTACGACCACCACACTGGACTAACCGAACGCTAGTGCGAATGTCAATAGTATTGAGTTATATAGTTCTTGAGAGTTAATATAAGATGAAACACCTCTAACGCCCCTTACCACCGACTAAAGCGGGATTCCACTTTAACGACATATTGATATAACTCGAGTATACATGTACCAATGATATAGTTAGTCGCGTCTAGAATTCTACTAATTGAATGTATGACTGTAATAAAGACCGTTCCAAGACGAAAGCCCTATTGTCAACCATTTTATATTCTTATGTCATTTCCTGCATTTTATATATCTTTCTAATTTGTGTCAGTTTCTATGCGTGTTTTTGGTCGAATTCTACATTTGCTTAGTTTCATTTCATATTAACACCATAATCATGATAATATTATACATGTACATGATGTACGCGTAAATTGGGACTAATACAAAATGGTTGGCAATATGGGTACCGTATTGAACGATCAGTGACACAAGGAACGGTTTCCATGTTGTAAAACTTAACTACGTTTATCATGTGTCTTAAACATTTTTATGCCCCCGAAGGGTGGCATGCAGTAGTCGCACTGTCTGTCCGTTCGTAATTGTTCGTGATTGTTCGTGATTGTTCGTGATTGTTTGTCGCCGTTCGTCGGTACAATCGTGTCCAAGGTCAAGGTCACACTTAGAGGTCAAAAGTTGTCCGTTCGTCTGTACAATCGTGTCCGCTTCATAACTCTGACAATAATGGATGGATTTTCAAATAACTTCGCATAATTGCTCACCATAACAAGACGACTCGTCGCGCACAGAATCCAGGTCTGTGGCTCCAAGGTCAAGGTCACACTTAGAGGTCAAATGTGAAAAAAGAGTGCTTTCCTGTCCGGTTAATAACTCTGACATTCATGGACAGATTTTCAAATAACTTGGCACAATTGCTCACCACAACAAGACGACGTGTCGCGAATAAAACTCAGGTCCATGGCTCCAAGGCGAAGGTCACATTTAGAGGTCAAATTGTGTCCAGTCAGTAAATCTGGCATTCCGGGACGGATATTCATATAACTTGGCACAAGTACTCAGCACAATCAGACGACATATCGCGCACAAAATCCAGGTTCGTCGCTCCAAGGTCAAGGTCACACTTAGAGGTCAAAGGTCAAATCATGTCCGGTCAATAACTGGCATTTCTTGACGTATTTTGAATTAACTTGGCACAAGTGCTCACCACAACAACTTGATGTGTCGCGCACAAAATCCAGGTAAATGGCTTCAAGGTCAAGGTCGCACATAGGTCAAAAGTCAAATCGAGTCCGGTCAATAACTGGCATTCCTGGACGGATTTTTAAATTACTTGGCACAAGTGCTCACCACAATAAGACGATGTGTCGAGCACAAATCTAGGTCTGTGGCCCCAAGGTCATGGCCACACTTAGAGGTCAAAGTTCAAATTTTGTGAGACAATAACTTTGGCATTCCTGGATGGTTTTTCAAATAACTTGTTTCAAATTATTTATTTTTTCATGAATTTTTGTTTTTTTTCATTTATTTCTTAATTTCTTTTGTGTTTTTTTTTCTGTTTTTTTTCCTTTTTTTTCTTAAATTTTTGGATTTTTTTTCATTTTTTAAATATTTAAATATTCTTTTTTTTATATATATTTAAATAATTACCGTCAGTTTCTGTGAGGTACTCGACAGGATGTTTCAAATGGCCCTGTTTTGTGGATAAATATAATTTTTGTTTATTTGTGTTTTTTTACCGTTTTGATACATCGGTAATTTTGAAGTTACAAAAAACGCACAATTTTCGATCTTCACATTTGAACCCTGATTTAGACTATGATATAAATGCCACAAGTGGTCAAAACAAACCATAGGCATACGTTTAACTTATAGACTTACTTTATTTATTGTCTGTGTTGTTTTTACGTTCAAAATTGGATTAAAGTAGCGTTTTTTAATGGACAAACTGTAATTTCCGCGTTACTGCACATGAGTACAAATTGGGACTACATTGTTTCAAAACACTTGATATTAAAAGTGAGTTATGCGGTATGTGCACGTGAAAAGCTTCATTTGCGTCTATCCTGGTAGCTGCTGAGTTTAAAGCCTATGTTGATATTAATACATCCAGATCGCATCCATTCCCTTTAAGTGCTATGCTAATAATAAAGTATTTATTGTATCGCATACAAGTCACGTTTGGTCGGTAAATTTCAGTTAATATGTTAGCCAGCTGGATTTTATTCGAATGCAAACGATTGTATGTCTCTTTTCCTCACATTAACCGAAGAATAGTAGCGGACTTAATTGCAGACAAACACAATACAGTATACTTTATCGGCTTCCGCGCCAACACTGGAGAATTAAACTAAACCGACTGTATGTTATTGTAGTCTATATATTGGTATTTAACGGCATTTTATTACCACAATTGAGACAAGATTTATTAAAGATATGCGTAGTTGCAATTCCATGTTGTTTTAAGTGTATAACTGTTTAACTGTGATCAATGTGTCTGCAGTCTTGTGAAGCAAGTCTGCAATTTTGCCAGTAACCATCGAGAGCATTTTAAAATATAACCTATCAAGCGTGTCGAACTACCATTTCTTTATTTGTTTATATCTATACAGTGCATAAAATATTTTTATTCCAGTATTTTATTTCTGCATTATTTGCCGTACTAATTTCAAAAAAGTCCCGAAAGAACTATCAATAACAATAAGCTGAGCACAATTACGGTATTGATAAGTGTTCAGAGTTTTGCCCCATTGATTTAATGAATTTATTTTTATTTAATGAATTAAGCATCAACGATTCAAATTATTATTCGTTAGACACCAACGCTTCAAATAAATACCCGTTACGCACCATAGCTTCATACAATTATTCGCTGATATAAATCAAGCTTTATTTACCCGTTACTCATCATAGCTTCAGATAATTATCCGTTACGCATCAACGTTTTGTTACCTGTTACGCACCATAGCTTGAAATATATATCCGTTACGTTTCAAAGCATAGTTTAGTTACCATTACAGTTTAATTTAGTTCAACTTCAATTTAAAACAACGCGTCGATGGGCCGTTAAACAACAGAACTTCTTCCTTTTTTTATTTGTTTTCTTCGTCCCAATACCAGGACAGATTCTTTATAGAATGTATGTTTTTTCTGTATAAAGGACTATCGCCATGACAATAACAACACAGTCGACTTCAATCGTTCCTATATAAATTAAACGTTTTTTTCTTGGAATGTTAGAAATAGGAGGAGGATCCTGTCGGAAGCCAGAAAAGAAATACTGTATGATTTGTCGAAGTTGTCAGCTAAATCTATTCCCAACGCGTTTGAGGGTAAATAATGTATATCATACATGTATCATTACTGGTAGGATTGTACTTGTAAATCATCTTATTTTTATATCACTAACAGTTATGACAATACCATTTCAAAAGAACGCAATATGTTTCCACGATCAAAGATCATACTTGAACATCGGTTTCGTCGCTTTAACAACACAATCAGTCAAACTATCGGGAGAAGAACATCATAAGTATTTTACTTTCGTTCTAAGAAAGACAAAAATATCGGACAGGGAAAGCAGCAATCAAGGACGAACTGTGCTGCTTTCCCTGTCCGATATTTTTGTCTTTCAACCACAAAACACAAAAACTAACACGAAAACAGACAAACGAGAAGGCTACAGTAATAAAAAATGCAAACGACATCACACACACAAAAGGGTTGACAATAGGGCTACCGCCTTGGAACGGTTTAATCTTTTTTCTGCTATTTTTTACAGATTCCATACTGCAATAACAATGAGAAATAAAATACGTTTAAGCTAAACTATCGGGACTTTTCATTTTGGACCAAGGGTAAATTAAACGAAAACAAACAATTATCTGGCCTTATCAATATAGGTGTTATTGTGTCAACAATGAACACGTGGGTATAGTACCATTTTTAACCTTCGATTGATCAAACCAAATTATTTTTGAAATTCCTTGGATAAATTCTGTAGTCGGCGTTGATGACTATCGATGAAATTTACATGACTTGTTCATTCAAAAAAGAAAATTAATAACTTTTTTGCTCTTGTTGTATTGTGTTGTTTGTTTACGTGTGTGTTTTATAAATATACGAGTTAGGAACGCTTTAGGTTTCATGTCACCTAATCATGTGGCAATGCATCTAACTTTCAAGCCCATTGGTGATGTCATATAATTACGTTGTCTAACAAGACAATTTGCTTGCTTGCTTGGATATGCTATGAAATGTTTTTACTTTTAAAATGACATTCGGTTAATGCAATCTCCCGGTGGTAATATCTTTTCTGTTATTCTCATTTGAATGGTTTCTGATTCTGCTTTTGTTTTAAATAACATGTCGTTTTGTGCATTTAGAAGAATTAGATACACTTTAGCATAATTACATGCTGCATGATTGGTATTTAGTAGTCTCGGCCAGCCAGATCGTATCATGCATATGTCTTACTTGCAGATATCGGTCTTGGCAGATTAGGCCAGTTAAAGCGCCCTCTAGCGATTAGCACAATTTACTCGCTGGACGTTGACTTCAGAACCTGGATTAAACCCCCAGCGGCCTATTTTGCCACTGACCGTTTCAATGCGGTTGCCCTATTGTCAACCCTGTAGTGTTTGTGATGTCTTATTTTTGGCCTTTTAGTCACCTTTAAATTAAAAATATATATATGTTACTCCGAAAAATGGTAGTGTCCATAAAATATATATTGTAGAGGGGCAAATATATATGTTATTCCGAAAAATATATTCGCTTTCAAAAATATATTGTCTCTCAGTATTGAAAATATATATATAAATACCTGAATTCCCATTATTGGCTCCCGAAATATATATAACTCGATTCATGGGTAATTATTTTAGAACGGGTTTTGAAAATATATACGTTCGCCCAAAGCAAATCGTCCGAAATTCGACTGCTTCACTACGCGTGTCCCGTATACCAAACGCAAGCAAAATGCAGTTTGTTTATTTCAAGGGGGTGGTATTTTTACATTTTACATGGGAGGTGGTTTTGTGAGAATTAGGTAAAGAAGGGATCTATTTGAAACCGATTGTTAGGGTGTTATTCATACAAATCTACATGCTGGAGGTTATTCTGTAGATTCTGTTTTTGTTCTCCATTTTTTCTAATGAGGAGGCTGGGAGTGGGGTGCGGGGTGGGATTGTGTAGTGGGATTGTTGTTTATGTGTTTGTACATTTGTGTGGGATGGTGTTGGGTATATATGGGTTATTTTGCAAATTGTTTTAGAGGGAAGAGATGAGAAAGGGATTTCCTGGGGATCTCTGAGGATATAAAATGATATTTTGTAGATTGTTCATGTGGAAGGATTTGAAGAAATGCTTTTTCAGTTTGTCTGTGTTTTTTTTAGAGTCGGGGTAGTGGGTTTGGGTGGTCGGGTGAGGGGAGTGGGTTAGCCCATTCCTGACCAACACAATTGCATTTCTGTCTTATCCTCGGGTATTGCACGCCCGTCCACTCACTCCCAGCGCACCATTGAGAATAGCTGTGCTTAGTATGTGTTCAAGTGTCTAAGTACCCAAGGAAATATGATATAGTCCTCAAAATCCACATGACATCTTAAAAGAATTGCTTCAAATAAGGATGCGTAGCTTTCTGTATGTAGAGTACGCACGAAGACAAATAAATAAATAATAAGAAAATATAAAAGTTCACAGTATAATAAAAAAGGAGGCGGCGTGAGGTACGAGGGAACGTCTTTTCTTTTTTAGTTTTCCATCAAATTGAACAAAAATTCAGTTAATTCATTAACATTTTAGCGTCAAAATAAGTACATATATTAGCAATTTCGGGGAAAATCTCTCAAAAATGCGCCAATAAGCAAGGGTGTAGCTGGCCGATTTTAAAATATAGGCTCTTTCAACTGATGTCCGTCAATGCGAAGTTTCCAAGGGTATTGGTGCATGCTATCCCAGGTTTCTTATATTGGTAATATACCCGGTTCTGATTTACAGTTACTAACTGCAAATAATGGTAAAATAACACTATAAAATCGTTTATCCAAACCCTGTCTAAGTGTATCTTGGATATAAAAATTATGTAAAATGAATTCTGAGTTGGTAACTCTTAATTCAATTCGACACTCAGTTTTGGGGTTTGGCCTGGCTGGTTAATGGTCTGGCTGGTTACAGCGGTTTATACTCGTATTGTGTCTATAGAGTTTCGATTCTCAAAATATGTATGTTGTATATATACTTCATCACCAGCAGTAGGTTTAGAAACCGTGTACATATGTTGGCTGTTGTTTGTATAATTTACCTGAAAAACAATGGTCAAAGACAAATGCCGTCAAAGTACAAATGAACGATAGTTTCTAAGGGGAAGTATGTATCTTATATTATAATGTTTGTATACTGTATTAGTTTTATTTGATATTAACAACATAGAATGTTATCTACAAACCACAATTTACGAACGTGTGCGTATAATAAAAACGAATATCAGTGTTTTGCTTTAGGTAATAAGAAAACTCAGAATTACGTGTAATCTACATGCGGAAAAGGCATTAATCAATATATGAAGCGTTTTAAGTCAGCATATTATTATTCGGTACTGGGAATGTCTTAATGGTTATTTGTAGGAGTTCATGCAATTTCAAAAGACATACATAAACACCAGTTGTCCAGATTCGTAGCATTTATTGTAGCTAAATAGAAACAAGTGTGAGTATCCGTCTTACAGTCTGTTATCATTAAGGAAAATTGTTCCAATATTCTGACAGGAGTCATACTGATTATGTTAAAGAAATGTATATATTTGTGTGAAGCTTGATCTTTACTATGTTCTGGAAACTGATTTAGCAAGCATCTGGAAAGAAACGCATTTAATGGATAAGATTTTGCTCGTTACATGTATTTGAAACACAGATATTGTTATAGGTTTTGTTCAATTTTATAATTATAGTTCATATGAAATACAGACTAACTATGTGCAGCTTGGTAGGTTTATATTTACAGAGAAAATCAATTTTGAGAAATGGTTTATGTCATATGAACACGGGGCTTAAAATGAATGCATAAGTTCGACAGCATACGTAATATGTTGACGTCATACCAGAACGTTAAACAGCTCTAGCATATATACAAGCTACAGTCTCGATGTGTACGCCATCCGTCAGTCTATACGTCTGCAAACGGGATAGTGTCCAACCCTTAGATTTGAAACAGTGACAAACATAATGTGTATATTTATCTATACAAGCTAGTGTGGCGTCTACAAGCCTCAGGTCAGTACCGCAGATGCCCATGTACAAAGTATCATTATCCTCTGTTTTATGTCAAACATGGAGTGCAAACCGCAGTCAATTAAACACACAATACATATATACATGTATACGTAAGACTAACACAATATGGTTGGCAATGTGGGTAACGCACTGAACAGTCAGTTTCAAAAGCATCGGGTTCTCTGATGCACCATACTCAATACTATGACGTATATGCATATTTAACATGTTTTAAGAGTATATACGGATCCTAACGTATATACATAGCCAAGGAGATAAAAGCAGGTATAAATGACGAACATGAAATGCAGCTTTCATAGAACACAGCCAGCCAAACACACGCATTAAAACAAACAACAACTGCAATATTAATAATAAGCAAGGCATGTGAAACCAACACAAACGGGTTGACAATAGGTTTACCACCTTGGAATGGTCTGTGAATAATAAACTAGCATTGATTAGTTATTATTTCATAACAGACATGTAAACAGTACTAGCACATATGCAATGCTAATTTAATAATATATTGTATTATATGTGCGTCTTTCAGCCTTTGCATCTGTAAACGGGATTTTGCCAACTCCGTAGTTGAACATCTTACTGAGTACATTCATGTGTACACGTATATGCATACAAACTGATGATACACTATATGATCAATGGTAAATTTTGATCCAGCAAAGCACTTGATACACATCTTTCATTAATTTTGTCTCAGGATATATCATGGCTTCATCTTGAAATAACATCTTATCGGCTAAGGAGTTTCAGGGAAATCCATAATAGGATAACAGCGGATACGTCTGAATGTGTAATTGCTTGGGTTTCTTAAAACGGATATTAAATGCACTGGTTATAAAATTAATTTGGTTTAAAGATTTTGATAAAGTTTCAGATTAGGAGCTCTAGATCTGTTTACGCAGTTAGTAATATTACAATTTTGAAGTGTTTTCTTCTTTTTTTCAAATAATGTTAATAATTGCTGACAAATATGTTATTGTTGTTGCAGGCGAGATGAACACAGTCATGTGCAGCTATTATACAACACTGCCACCAAAATACGAATGTTGTATGGGTGTTGAAAAGTATGAGAGTAGAAATTCTGGTCCAAACTCTGGAGTTAAAGTCCAAAATAGTTCAACTGAAGACACCATTCAAATAAAATGAAAACACATAGCCTTAAACTATTTCAATAATTTGTAATGAAATAAAATAACTGCAATGTATGCGTAAATAAACTAACGGGAACCCGAGATTAAAAAACAAATCGAAATTGCCATGTGTCCCTGAAATGTAACTGTTGACCGATGGTATGCAAAGATCACGGAATGGATGGCATTAAGACGGTAGACGTAACCATCTACTATATATGTACACTACATAATACATATATTGGTTTGAACAAATGACACAACATGTGTGACTCATTTGATGTATAACTTCATCAATTTGCATCATCCCTGCAGTTCTGCAGGTCAGAATGTTATGGGCCAATTCTGCATACTTTTGTCAAATACTAAATGGAGAATCAGCCTAGAATGGCCATTCCTGTTGGCGCCACATACCTTTTTGTGTTCGTGCGCCATAAACACCAAATTCAACTCTTGTCTTACCAATCACCACTACGTTAACGCTATTTTATATGACTGACTGTGAGACATGGGCCAATCATAAAGTTGATGACGGCGTCGACGATATTGCTTGAAACAGTCAGCAAACTTCAATATTATCATAAAACTGGTTAGAAAAGCACAAAATAGCTTCTTGAATATATACATGTGTTAAACCGAATTTCCTCTACTGGTGTCTGCTTCATTGCATTGTGTCGCACCTGTTTGAAAACACATACACACGCACACACACTGGCGCGCACACGCACGCACACACACACACACACGCCCGCACGCACATACCCCACATACATACTATATTTAAAATAATACAACTAAGTTGCAGTTGCAGCGACACAAATATGTCTTTCTCTAAAATGTGTTCGTTTTCTATTACAGAGTTTAGCGACATCCATGTCCAATATACGGCACATGTTGCTGCTGCTCATATTAATTCTATGAAGTACGTCACTTCAGACTGAAACCAAATTGCGAATTTGTAAAAGAGGTTTGGTATTAATTAGATTTATTTTAGCATCGTAGATGCCATTTAGTTTGTCTAGACAGCATTCACCACAAGTGCTTTATATTGTATAATCAAATTAATATCCGCTACATCTGGAATATATTCTGCAAACTCTTCAATAGAATACATTTTAAAATGTTTATTATGTATATGTATATATAATATATGGGAATGCTATGTAAATGGGCACAGTCCCTTCGTCGCATTTCTAAGAGAGAAATTATTTTGGCAAATCGTTTGAGTGACTGAATTGTTATTGTTATTAAAACGGTCTAAGATATCAAGTATCCGGCTGTTATATTTGATTAACCAGCGTTTTACACATTTTGTAGAAAGGCATTAACCGCGAAATTGGACGTGGGATTTGTGGAATTATATCGAACGGACGTTCTACTAAAGTGAGATATTATTAGCATCTGATTATACACTAGGGCTATCGTTTATTCAGCATTCGATTAAGGTTTTATTTTGTTTTTAATAAAAATGTTTATTATTATAAAGCACAGCACGTGAATACTATTTAAAGGAAATTAGGCCCTTCATCAATTTTGTGAGAATTTAGCGATTGTTTCCTCTTTTATTATTTTCATCACATATGTCAGAGTTTTTCAAGTGCATTTACTGCTGATATAATTAAACATACCAAAGCGTATTTTCAAATTGCTACGTTGTCAATCCTCGGCTGTTTAAACGTTGCTGTAAATGATACAAAGTTTTTTTTTTCAGACATTATTAAGGACATAGAACACGCATATAAGTGCAAATGCCACTATGGTTTTATTCACCGCTCCGGCAACATCCCTTTGTGATAAGTTTATCTAGGTATTTAGTTTTTTCAGAGTCTTTCCATGAGTATTTATCATGATAAATGATTAGTATTTGTCAATTGTTCCTAGCCATGTCTTCAATTCATTCGTATGAATATTTTTTATTTGAATATATGTCTTCGAAAAAAAATTGCGGATAGGCTTATATTGCTTGCTAATCTGTTTATGGAACCATTGTTGCATGGATGGGATTGTTTTACCAGATTTTAATGGATTTAGTATGTTGTCTACGTAGAGAAATCAATTTATCTGAGTGATTGATACAGTGTTGCAGACAATTGTTACCCTGTGTGTGATCATATACATACATAAGCAAACGGAACCTTTGGAATACAGTAACACAAACAAGATATGAAAGTAGCAGGCTCGGTTTTATTGAGTCAGAGTTTGTATTAGCTGGAACACTGCTCATGCGATTTAGACCCTGTTTGAGCGGTTTGTTTACGTTAAAGTCACAATGAGTGTGCGGCTCGATCATACCAAAGGATCAGAAAGTGATAATATTACTAATTTGAAGTGTGGCGAGACTGTTCACGGTCGCAACCCTGCAGTAAACAAACGATACTTGTGTCTGTGCCTGAGCGGTAATATATATGCATCACCTCTCTCGCGCCTTAACACCGACTTAAGCGAGTTTCTAAGTCACAGACCTAGTCATTTAGCTCGATGATACCAATGGATCAGTCTGTCGTGACTCCGATGTTGTCTCTTGAATCTTACTAATTGAATGTCTGTTTATAAGTAAGACCGTTCCAATGCGGTAACCTTCTTACTGTCAACCCTTTTATGATGTGATGCCATAACGCCCTATTATTCATATTTGTAATCATTATTTGTTTCTATGTGTGTTTCTGGTTGACTGTGGTCCTTAAATGTTGCATTTCCTATTCGACAGTTGTATCTTCTTGTATATACATTCTATTTTCCATTGTCTATACAGTATACATTGTTTCCATTTGTATAAATGAATAAAACTAAAAATATACTTCATAAGTATGACCCGCGATAGGTGTAACCTCCGTTTATATTATATTTACTAAATACGAAATTCTGCCACATTCTTTCGCTGTATATTTGCATACATACTTACAAATAAATACTCTTTTGTTATAATAAACTGTCACTTCTATGAACTCTACTAGTTTCATTTAATAACAAACAAAGTTTTACGCAAGCGTAAAATAGCTGCCGAGAGGAAATAGCATATATCTGGGTAGGGACAGGAAACAAAGTTCATAGCAAGTCACGGGAGTTAAAACAATATTGAAAAAAATAATGATGACGTAAACACGCCACGATCGTTTTGTTTCCTTACCAGACACATTCTTCCAGAGTTTTACCATCAGTTGTTCCTACCAAACATTTTGAATCAAGGTAGGCGACCTCGCTTCTCTCTGTGAAAATACCTTAAATTGCATTACATGTACATACTGATTACAATTCAACTTTGGAGCACGACGTGCTAGAAGTACACGTCAGCACAGAAATACAGGTGTTCACATGTAAGGGATGCGTGTGCGTTAACGTGTGCATTACAACAGAGACAAATGTTTCATTGCTACCATGTGTAATTATAAGATTGCGTTATCAAAGTGAAAAACACAATGAAACTGTTCATTGCTACCTTACGATTACATGTGCAATTATGGAAACCATATAGTCAGCGAATAAACACATCGACTAGTATATAACACGGCGGTATTTACGAGAATACCGCATTATAAATGGGTACTATTCCATAAAAAGGTATTGTTCCATTAAAATACAGATTTGCACTTATTCCATTCCAATACTTGAGGTTTGGCTTCTGCCAAGTCATTGAGTACCTTCATTGTGGCTTTCTAGGCTATTGCTTTTTTGTATTATATTTACACGAGCATATTTGTGTTTTACTTATATTGCCTATTGATGCTGCCTTGTTGGTTAGAGATTAGATCATGGCGGGGATTTCTTTATTTACACTGTCCTGTTTTAATGGGATGACAGTAGGGCAAGTGTGAGGTTTGCTGCACCCTAGAACCGGTTTAAACCCCCAGTGGCCTACTTTGCCATTGACCGTTCCAAGGCGGTAGCCCTATTGTCAACCCTTTTGTGTTTGTGATGTTGTTTGCTTTTTTTATTACTCTTGCATTTTCGTTCGTCTGTTTGCGTGTTTGTTTTTGTGTTTTGTGGTTGACTGTCGTCCTTGAATGCTGCTTTCCTGTCCGATATTTGTATCCTTCTTCATTCAGTTTCACTTACGGTTTCATTATGCTCCGTAAAAACTCCCGGACGTGAAGATCCAGGAAATATTGCCGCATTCTACACTTTAGCAGACTGCTCTACGAAAACGTCATTTGAGGCAATAAAACGTCAAGCTTTGAACATAGAAAAATATGTATTTATAACATTCAAGTTTTTTAGGCGGGTTCCCTAGGAATTGAAGTTTTAATGCATGATTATTGTCTGCTACATGATTCACAGTCTGTTATCCATAGATATATTCTAAACCCATATAAGAGTCAGCTGCCACAAGTACAAATTATGGACGAGCGCGTATAATAACAACGAATGTTGTTTCTTAATAGATACTACAAGAAAACTCTTAATATATTCTAAGGCATTATGCTTAAGTGTAATTTATAGGCGGAAAATACAGTTAGCAAAATATGACGGGCTTAAATTGGACGTCGTATGCTGCGGCAGTGGGAATATCTTAAGGATTATTTGTAGGTGTGCTTTCATTTCAGAAAACATACATAAACTCCAGTTGTCCCGATTCTTGGCATTTGTGTCCCTTAATAGATACAAATGTGAATATCCGTCTTACAGTTGGCTATCATTAAGGAAATTAAGGAAAATTGTTCCAAGACTCATACCATACTGTTATGTTAAAGGAATTATAATATTTGCATAAAGCATGGTCTTTAGAGTACGTTAAAAGCAGACTTAGCAAGAATGTGGAAAGATTAGCATTTGAAGAATATGACATTTTGCTCGTTATTTAAAAGACAGATACTGTCTCAGCTTTTGTTAAATTGTAAGAATTATAATTCATATGAATGACAAAATAGTCTATGTGTAGCTTGATAGGTTTTTATATGCAGAGAAAGGCAACTTGAGAAACTGTTGATGTAATATATAAGGTCGGCAGCATTCCTAAGATGTTGATGTCATACCAGCAAGTTAAACAGTAGTAGCATACAAACAAGCTACAGAAATGATGATTACGTCGTCCATCAGTCTGCACATCTGTAAATGGGATAGTTCCCAACCCTTCTCTTTGAAGCACTGAGAAACATAATGTGTATATGTATCTCAACAAGACGGTATGGCGCCAGCAAGCATCAAGTACGATCTCAGATGCCCAGTCACAAAGTCTCCGCTATTTAAAGTAAAAACGAAGCCATTCAAACAAACACATACATCTATACATGCACACTTAAATGATGCGACTAACATAACCTTGTTGGCACTGTGGGTACCGCATTTATTGAACAGGCATTGGTAAATGCACCAAGTTCCGTGATGCATCAAACTCAACTATGATTATGAACATACATGTTTAACATGTTTTACGATTATATACGGATCCTAAAATGTACACATAGAGCCAGGAACATAAACACAAATATTGTTTGGGGCGCTTGTTTCAGCCAAAGGTTTTTCAGAAGTAACTTGAGCAGTTTAAATAATGCGTACATCAGTTATATATCATTAGAACTGGAATATTTAGTGGTCAATAAAACTACTTTACTTTTAAAAATCGGTTGAGAAATAAATATTTTACAGCCAAAATGATTTTTTGATGGGGCTTTCCCTATATAAATTCCTTGTTGATGGGACAGCAGAAAATTAGGAAATGTCCTATAACTTCAGTAATACTTCATATTTTTCTATAAAACTGTCAGGTTGTCTTAATTTACTAATATCCAACAATTTAGTAACATTTTTGGATAAAAATTCTAAAAAAATATATTTTTCAAATTTTTCATGCAGCAGAATTTTGCATTGAAAACAATTACTTTCGCACATGATTCTTTTATTTCTCAACCGATTTTGAAAAGTAAGATATTTTTATTTACCACTAAAATATGTCTGTTTCACTGATATACAACTTGTTTAGGTATTAGATTAGTTTTAGCTTAAAAGTCCAAAGAAAACTTTGGCTGAAAACAAGCGCCCCAAAAAATAGTTTAATAGTCGAACTGGAAGTGTAGCTTTCACAGAACAAAGTCGACCAAAAACATGTATTAAAACGTTAATCAGGAGCAATGCATATGACATCACAAACACAAACGGGTTGACAATAGAGCTACCGCCTTAGAACTGTCAGTGGCAAATATATTAGCATTCAATTTGATTCTTTATTATTTTATAACAGAAACGTGTACAGTACTAGCACATAATAGTGACAAACTGAATGCTAAAAAAAAGAGTATGATAATGGACCTTTGGAAACGGCCTAGCACGACACATACGCAATATTGCAGTCTCGGTTTGACTGAGACTGTTCATGAGAGGTAGTGAAATATGCTAGCTACCGCTCACGCCCTCTAGCCTAATGTAACAATATATTAACGATTACTCCATATGAGCGTCCGTCAGTCCTTGCGTCTGCAAACGGGATCGTGTTATTTCCATCGTGTCATTTCCATGGCTGTCCATGGCTGTTAATCTTATTGAACAAATCCATGTTGATACATGCATGGGTGACAAACTATTTGCCAAATTGTAAATGTCGCTCTGAGAAACCATTTGAAATACGTTCTAACAGCCATGTTGTACAATTTGCAAAGCAAAGCACTTGAAATTGTTTTTCATTAATTTTGTCTCCGGTTATTGCATGACTGAATAACATAATAACATATTATCGGCTATGGAGTTTCAGGGAAATCCATACTAGGATAACAGAGGATACGTCTGAACATGCTATTGCTTTCGTTTCTTAAAACGGATATTAAATACACTAGTTATGCAATTAATTGTGTTTTCGAAGTTTGATAAGGTTTCAGATTAGGATCATTAGTTCTCACTACACAGCTCTGTTGCAACCCTTGTAGTGTGTTCTTAATTTTTTATATATGTTTAATAATCATAATAATTTCTGACACATATGTTAATTGTTGTTGCAGGTGAGATGGACACAGTCTGAAATTGGATATGCCGCTATTAGATGACACTGCAACCAAATGACAGTTGTATGGGTGTTGAGGAAGAGTAGGAATTCTGATCATTCTGGTCCAAATTCTGGAGTTAACGGCCAAATTAGTGCAACAATAATAAAACTAAATAAAACAAAAACTTAACATTGAACTATTAAATTAATTATTAATGAAATATTTAGATGAATACAATATGTGCATCAACAAACAAACGGCAACCCGACATTTTTAAAAAAACTCTACATGCAGTCACTCGCACATTTAGATAATACAAATAATGTGACTGGCTAAATGACGATCACAGGAACAAGTTAAGCTACGTCCATTTTCCAATGAACTGTACGAAGAACTACTTTCATCCACCAGTCATAGAGTGTGCGTAAAAGCAACAGCAACCGTATTTATTCTATTAATTTGTTTTTATAAATTAAGAAAATAAGTTCTTTTAGGATAGTAATTGCAATTATAAGGGTTTACATTATATCTGTTATTTTCAAAAAAAAATATTAATTTGCTTATTGGTGTATGATTGTGAATTGCTTTATAAGCAAAAACGCATAGTACCTGAAATGTACATCTTGTTCAAATGACATCCAACTCATTGACGTTATTTGTAGAAGGTGTACATGTATGTAAATGTGTTATCAAAATTCAGCGTACATGCTTTTTTTTTATTGTAAAGTAACTTTGTACAATTTGATTTAGTACAATTAATACAGAGGATAGAACCATAATCATGTAACCATAATATAATAATCAAATCGGTTGGAAATATCAATTATCTGGCTGCTTTATATGATAAACCAGCGGATCCCACATTCAGTACAACTATATTAACACGAAAATGAAAGTGGGCTTGCTTGCACGAAATGCCGTACTATTAAAGTGAGATATTATTAGCATATGATTGTACTTTAGAAACATTATTTATTCAGAATTCGATTACGGGTTTAATTTCGTTTTATATGTGTTCGTTTTAGAATAGCAGGAATTGCCTAATTACACAGCTTTACATAATTTCCAAACGGCAATGGCCTTATCTCAGGCTCACAGCTTTGCATAGCTTCTGAAGGAAGGACATTGTGTAAAAATGTGTGATTAAAACAAAATTGTAGTTATCCTAATCACACAGCGTTACGCAATCTCCGAAAATTCCCGGAATGCATTATGTACAGCTGTGTAATTAGGTCATTGCAGTAATATTTCAATGAACGCATATAAAATACATTAAATCCTTATGATGACATAACGTGTCTGTTTTTACTATTATTAAATTAATTATTAGAATGGATAGTTCCGACATTCAAATTATAGCTCCGCCCTTCATCGTTCCTGTGTCAATTACCGACAAACATTGGCCATGTGATCTATGGCAATTTAGTGCTGTTAGTACAGGTGTAAATATCGCTGGAACGTTTAATTGGCTCAGATCTCTTGTGGATATAAGCTTGATTGACAGATCGAACTATGGATTAACACGTTTTGTACGGAGTGTGTTGTTGTTTCCCACGAATTGTAGATCAATACACACGATATTGAAAGTTCTGTTTATATAAGCTAAATGTAAGAAATGTAAGAATCGCGAAAGGCATTCTTCGAACAATTCAGCCAAATATGAAAGCGTCTTAAATTGATTATGTTAACGTCCATGTTTGTTTTATCAAAAGGGTCGACATACTGCAATTGACATGTCGCCAGTACTTAGACATCTCCGCCCTATTGTTGATGTCGGAGTATATTGACAATACTTTATATAACATAGTTGCACGTGCTTTATACACGTGCTGTTGTTTGTCGGAGGTATCGTTCAGGTTTGCTTGGTTGAAATGGATAAATGATTGACAACTGGCGACATATTAATTATCCAATGTAGCCAGACGTCTATAACCGCAATTAAAAGTAGTTAACATTAATACCCCTATTAAGGATATGGCCGTGTTTCAGGTCGAATACTTTGTTAATATGATGATTCCTCTGTTTATATTTTTTAACTTTTCGAATTGTCTTCAAAGTATAACAGTTCTATGGTTGCATTTCACTATTTCATCCGACCGAAGCTTGAGTCGGGTTTGAAACACAGTTGCTTCCTGTTTCTTGAAGGCTGTGTCGTATTTGTTTGCGACGTATTTTCCCAATCAGATTCAGCACGTTTTGATCTTATAAGCACGGAGTATCACTGCAATTGTAAGGTTTCTAAAACAGCAAAAGTTTATTTTCATATCCCCGAACTAATCTGCTAATTGCTACTGCGATACCCAAACGTTAACTTCCGACGGAAGATTTGATATTCCTATAATACTTGTTATGTTACGAAAAACACTGTTCATGATTACCGGTACAATTTACATTTACTGATCATAGTGATACTACTCTCTTGACACGTATCATCTCATCATGACTGGAACATCTTGCTTATCGCATTCTCATTTATCATATATTGTTTGTATTTTAATATCAGTTGAAATCAAAACACGTGTATAATATTACGTTTAGTTACGTCGCGTTTTATTCGGCGTCATAATATTAGAGCACACCATTCAAAGTTTGACATTTTGTTGAATAGTTAATAATTATAAGACATACAATAAACAGCTTTGGAAAACAATCTTTAACCGTGATACCGGTTTATGTAGAACGTTACGTTATTATATTATATGCATTGGTGCAATATCATCATTTCTCTGTCTTAATTAAAGAATATTCATAATCACTAAATATTACTAACAAGAAATACATAAATAAATAAGTGTGATGTTGATTTTGTTTAACAGCTAGTTCAAGATATTCGCTCGACAGTAGGCACCTTTTATTTTTCAATAGCATCCGCTTGTTCGTGAAAACAACCACACATCTGCCATATTGTGATAGATCTGGTGTTTACAACTGTACAGAACATGCTTCCAAACAATCCAATAGTTCATAATTTATTACCTATAATTGTGGGAAATGAGTCTATGTCGAGATGACCTACGTACATATATATTTCTCTACTTGGACTATTTTCTAAAACGTGGATGTTATGGACATCGTAGCAATTCATAAAGGAAATTATCGTTTAAATTGTGTTGAAAAGAACATTTTATGTATAACATCCAGAGCTCCCATCACGTTTTTTTTTTGTTTTTTTCAATTTGAATTGTTGGTTACATGTTCTTTTGCTTTAATATGTTTAATAACAGTCTATATAAACGGCCACTACAGAGAATCATACGGGAAGTGTAATACGAAGACAAATAATTCAGGAAAAAGTAATATTTTACTTAAGCATATGTTTTACCTCCTTTAGGAAATCCAGCATTTCAAAAGAAGTGTGTGAATCTACATTTACTGCTCTGATAAAAATGCAAACGATGACATTTTTACCGTTATAGCGTTTTTATGATGGTTCTACTGAATGCCATTTCTTGAGCTATTTTTAGAGACGTTTATTTCATCAGGCTGTACATTGTGTGTCAATTGTTCATATATAAGTATTCCTTTCATTATTGCACGTCAATGTTTAATCTCTGGAACTCGGTAGCACTAATTCGTATACTCCAGTTCATTCTACTGAGGATGATGTTGTTTTGACACATATCACTCGGTGCACTACTTTCAAGGCTGGGGTAGACAAAAAACAGAACAAACTGCCAAGTTTGACTATATACTGGATTCCTAACTTAAATAAAAATCCGTATAAGGCTCGCTTTATTTCGAATTCTAGAGCGTGCACCACAACACAAATCTCCAAACGTTTAACTTCTTGTCTTACTGCCGTTAAAGATCACGTTACAAAAGTATGTGATCAAACTTATGAAAACTCTGGTATTAATTTGTTTTGGTCTATAAAAAATTCAGGAGACGTTCTTGATTAAATTTGCAATAAACGTCAAGTTTCATTTATTAGCACTGTCTTATGACTTCTCTGCACTATATACAACCTTACCACATCACCTTATCAAAGACAAGCTTATTACTCTTACTCAAAAAACATTCGCTATGGAAAATACTACATTTTTGGCCTGTGATAATATTAAAGCGTTTTTTATTAACGGCAGTTTAGACAATTACACTATGTGGAATTGCCAATACGTTTGTGAAGCACTCATCTTCCTATTAGATAATAGTTTCGTCAGGTATGGAACTACCTTGTATAGACAACGTGCTGGTATCCCTATGGGTACGTACGGTGCACCATTTGTATTATTTGTACTACTATGAAAGAAATGTCATGTTAAGTATTTCACCAGATACCCAGGAAAATGTTATTGAGGCCTTTAATGACACAACTCGTTATCTGGATGACTATTACACATTGACACACTTTTTTTCTACTATGGTTAATAATATATACCCTAAAAAACTTTAAGTTTACAAAGCTAATATCTCTGATACTAACGCTTCTTTTCTTGATTAACATCTCTCCATTAAAAATGGTGAAATAATTAGAAAAAATATTTGTCAAGAGAGATGATTTTAATTTTGATATTGTTAATTATCCCCATTTAGATGGGGATGTTCCCCGAGAAACTCATTTTTCTAGGGCTAGGGGGCTTCAGAGGTGTTACTTCTTGCATTACTTCTCATGAACAGGCTCAATACAACCGAGTCTGCTTCTTTATTCTCTTAATTATGTTTGTTGCTCCCAAAGGTCACCTTTATCTGTACTTATTTCCTCGAACTGAGGACTTCAATATTCGTAATCTGTGAAAAAAATAAAAAGCTACTCCATCAGTTACCATAAACTTCGTAAAATCTTTGCAAAATTGTATTATCGTAACCCTGATTTTCTTTCTAAATATAAAATTAATTTAAGAACTCTTCTGCGACCAGGACTATCACAACCTGACTTATATTGTGACGTGATTTGCAAACTTCGTAAGAATCTTGGTCATGATCACTTTCATAATTTGTTAAACTTGTTAAAAGGTTTATCAAAAGAGGTTATGACCCAATCATTTTGCAACGCACTGCATGCTTGGTGGTAGACTCATTTACAGTTCGCCACTATGATTTCCTCTTTAATTTTTTGTGCGATGACCGGACAAAATGTGGACCCTATGATGACGTCTACCTAAAGCCCAAAAGGACGGTGAGTTTTGATGTTTGTCTGCGGTCTTGTCTTGTCGTGCCCTCAATGGTTTATTCTCTTGTTGCGCTGGCTTCTGCTAAGTCATTCAGTACCTTTATTTTAGCTTTCTATGCTATTATTCTTTAGTATTTATATATACACGAGCATCTTTGTGTTTTACCTTACTGGTTAGAGAATAGTTCATGGCGGGGTTTGATTTATTTACAATGTCCCATTTTAATGGGTTAACAGTAGGACAAGTGTGAGGTTTGGTCCACCCTAGAACCTGGTTCAGACCCCCATCGGCCCTTTTTGCCACTGACCGTTTAAAGGCGGTAGCCCTATTGTCAACCCTTTTGTGTTTGTGAGGTCTTATATGGCCTTTTATTCATCTTTAAATTTGTTCTTTTATTATGTTTGTGTTTGTGGTTGACTGTCGTCCTCGAAAGCTGCTTTTCCTGTTCATTTTTTGTATCTATCTATTTACTTGGTCGGTGGCAATAGTACTGATGACGTATACATTGTCGCTGATTACTAGTCATACTTTAATTAAAAATGCTCATATTTAAGTAGAGAGGTTAACTTTATTAATGTCTCGTCATAATGCAATGATATATACAATAAAACCTTACACATTTATTTACTTATGCGATTCTAACAGACTTAGTCAGACTGAATATCTGTAATTATGAAATACATAATAATATATGCTATATCAAAGCTATATCATAGCATTACGTTTATATACGTAGACGTTTAAGTCGTATAGAAAGAGCATTATTCACATAACGCGTACATTCACAAACACTCTAATGCGTCACACAACTTACATACATGTAATACATTATATATAATTACATAACATTTGTGTTTTCATTGTTTATATTGTCACATTAGAACCATACAGAGTACTCAAATGCCAAATTGTCGGAACCAATCAGATTTATTCGGTATTAGTGTCATATAATATTTTTTGAAATATCGAACATTTTATGTTGCCTTTTATAAGTCACTAACCTCGAACCTTCTGTTCAGTAAACAAATAGTTGTCGACGCTCTAACCGACTGCGCCAAAAAGGCGCAGTTGGTTTGTTGCGGTATTATCTATTATATAACAAATGCCACGATCTGCAATATGATTGGTTCCGATATGTTGACATGTGAGCGATCTCCGTATCACAGTATTACCGTATTATTTCGCTGTTACTTTTCACTATCTTAACTGCATTTAGTTTTAAAATCAATAACAAGCATGTAGCGGTCGTAAAAACAACGTCAGCTCACGGATCTAGCATGTATGGACTATCTGACCTACGGTCTTCCCAGAAGAGAGGTTACTCATGAATCGTTGTAAGGCCATTCATTTAATCCCAAAAGGCGATATTTGTTATAAAGCCAAATTGGTATTTCTGGACAATTCACCTGAATGGATCAAAGATACGAATGAAACGTCTATTCTATACGATAATAACAATACTTTGAAATACATTTCGTATAATGTGATCGATTTCTGATTCTTCAAAATGGTATCTTTCAGCTCAGTTGATAATGAGTTTCGTATTCGCATTAGATTCGCAAAGCGTATTTTCATGTTCCACTGGCTTCTTGCTTTATGACGTGCCAAAGCTGTGATTTATGTACCTGATAAATGTTCGGCTAACGCGAAAGATGCAGCAACAGGATTCATTGTCGCCAACATTTCATTCCTGCCAAAAGTTAAGACTTACTAACCTATGGCCCGTTTTACTAAACTGTTTACCATAATTGTAATCGTAAGTCAAATTCTTAAATTATTTTATTGTTTCACTTGGAAATAAAGAAATAGTTAAAATTGCTTCATATTTTCTACTACATAAGTATGCATTGTTGTGAACTCTACACACATTTCTGGTTACCGTGAATGCTTAGCACATTCATAGGGGCTGGTGCTTAAAGGTGCGCACGGAACTTTTTTTTTTTAAAACCTAGCTGCGTTCGTTAGTTTTCAGTCTACATACATTGCATCATTAATATTGTTTATAAAAGTGTATAAAGCAAATTACTTTTGCATATTACTTGTTTTTGCTTATTACTATGAATAACATTTCACCAATAATTTACTCAGACCTATGCTAGAATAACAAGGAAAAGTTGAAAACCCACCATTGTATTACATATATTATTATGCTAGCAGATTTAGAGTCAAAATGAAACTGGATAAAGAAATAGGCTAATTGTAATGATTGTTAACGACTTCTAGATTTGAATGGATCCCTTTCAATAGGGCTTACGAATAATCAAATCAAATCAAAATTATCTCAAAATGTTTGGTGAAGGTCCCCTTGAAAAACAATATCCATTTTTATTATTATTATTAATCTCCGCTGTTGTGGCTTGTTTGGGATCGACGTTACTACTTATATCTTTGGTGAGTTTTATAGCAGTCATGTTTCCCGTAAAACGGTTCAAATAATTATGCAAAATGTTTAGATGTTTAGTACTTTTGGATAATGCACTCATAGAGAGTTTGAGGTGTGCATTTGAAAATATGTATGCTTGTGTACAATACTTAGCATTGCATGAAAGTTAACACAAACTTAACTACAAGTTCGATTGTAAAAAAGTATGAAAAAAGACATTTGGATACCGTCGAACGCGATAAATACCAAAATAACTAGAACGAATTTGACGGCGCGCGGTCGCAAATGCCCACGTTTTATTCACACAAGTCAATTCCTTTTAACCAGTATCCATTTTACATGTAATTGTTTTGATCGTTCTCCGATGCAAATCAGAAATAGTACTATTTATGCTATTCTGTATACATGTGTGACATTCGATAAACTTTGTCTTTTAAAGTATGCCATACGTAAATGAATACCATAATGGAGCTTAATACCTGTGCTCGGTTTTGCTTGCCATGGAAAGCAATAGTCTAGGGTACATGGATGACATGTAGTGTTCTCCGGGATATAGATTACGCAGCAACGTACGTTGGAGGGTATCATACAGGACCGAATGCGTATTAGGGTTCCCGGTACAACATACACACATTCAGCGACTTAAGACGAATGTAGACGACGCCTAAATCGCTGGCGTCTCTATTTGTATTGGCACCTCAAAGGCATATTGTAATGTATACAAAAATGTAGTCTCGGCCAGCCAGACCGTATCATATCTTACTTGCAGATATCGGTCTGGGCAGATTAGGCCAATTAAAGCTCCCACTAGCGATTAACCAAATTTATTCGCGCATGTTTTCACGCGCATAAAGTCGACGTTTGCGTGACGTCATATTGTAAATAAACGAACAACGTCAATTGGTGATGCACCAGTTAAACTTGGATCGGTCAGTGGCAAAAAAGGCCGCTGGGAGTTTTAACGAGGTTCTAGCGTGCACCAAACCTCATTCTGACCCTACTGTTATTCCAATAAACGGGGAAGTGTAAATAAATATTTCACCGCCAGGTTATAATCTCTAACAAACGGAACAGCATTAATAGGCAATGTAAGTAAAACACATAAAATGATCATGTATATATAATATAAAAAAAAAAAAAAGCTTGGAAAGACACAAAGTAAGTACTCTTTGACTGGACAAAAGGCAGAGCAACAAGAGAACGAACTGTTAATGGTACGACAAGACTCGATTAAATACAAACATCAAACGCTACCGTCCTATAGGGATTTAGGTAGAGGTCATCATAGGGTCGACAATCTGTCCGGTCATCGTTTGATAAACGTTTTAACAAGTCTAATAAAGTTTGTATGAAAGTGATTATGACCAGTCTTACGAAGTTTGTAATTCACATCACCATAGAAGCCAGGTTGTGATAGTCTTTGTCCCAGAAGAGTTATTAAATTACTTTTATATTTTAAAAGTATAGAGGGGTTACACTACTACAATTTTTTTCGAAATGTATTGTAACTGTAGCCGTGCTGGAGTACTTTTTTAGTTCTACACATATTACGAATATCAAAGTATTAATACGACTACAAGCGCTAGAGAAACGAATAAGTTCAGAGGCAAAGACCCCATGGAAGTTATGCTGGCAATAATTAACCCTTGTACCTTAACAATCAACTACTACGCGACATGCCTTTGATCAAACAAGTCTTTTGAAACCACACTACAGAAGACTGTCTAACTGTGTTTGCGAGAAAGAAGAATAATAATCAGAGTCGTTGCATTCTGAATTGAAAACAAAGTAAAATATGAAGTAACATATATAATAGAAGTAATACAATTGGAACTCGCCTACTATCCCGTGAAGGATTTCCATCTAGTCGTTGTATGTATAGCCTACAATCACCACCGACTAACATTTTCTGGAATTGGATATTTTTTATTCTTATTTTTTTGTAGTTTACCTCACATCTTGTCATTCGTTCCTATGCGAGACCAACATTACCTTTAAACAATAATTATCAAGTACGTTTTCAATCAATTATTGTTTTTTGTTACTTACATGTACAACTACTTCAAAAACTATTATATGGATTCTTGGATTAGCATGGGACAAGAAATAGAAAGTATATAAACAGAGAACTGATATGCTAAAATCACATATTCATTCTTATTAATTCCCTCCTGATGTCTCTGTATTAACATACATATTAGATAATGTAATCAAAACATCTAAATACAAAAACAGATATTTCGTTTCATTAAAACATCCCTTTGGAGTGAATCTAAGCAGTAAAGTTCGTCGAGGGAAGTCCAGGTAATCATGATGACTAATGAATATTTGAGAGTTGATATTTCTCAGAAATATAATGGCTTTATATTAAGAGATTGTCTCTAGACTATTACAATTGAATAGTTGTCTGCTTAAATAAATATATCCTTCAATTTCGGATCTGTATAAATAAATGGTTACGGAAATACACACAGTACGAATACATGTTTTATATGTAGACCGTGTGGTAGAGATTAAGAGTGTACGTCACTAGTTCATGGTTTTAATACGTGCACATTAGGCTTCATACGCAGTATACGAACGAGTACGAAAGTGGCATGCAACAATAAAATAAAAACATAAATCAACTGCGCTAACTAAAATATACATTAAACTCACAATGCAACCGCGCACTGAATTTAACACATTGTATTTGACTAAAATACAGAAATAGCCTTACCAGAATAATACAGTTGTATATCTATAACTTGTCTCTATAACTATAACACATTATACCTGATACTCGTATATAAATACTAAGACCTCAGAGTCGGTGTTAGAACCGCACCCGGCAAGACATATGGATAGAATGAATAGAAGATGGATAAAGAGGCTGGTTAGTTGTGTTGGCGGGAATGCAATAGTGACGTGAATAATTAACCGTGTAGGGTGTTGGATCCCCAACGTACATATATAGTTAACATATATCACGGAATCGACATGAAACCACTCTTACAACCACTCTTCCAACTATGTATAGTACATTTACATCACATGACACTCACATGTCGATACAGTACACAGGTAAACATAACAGGTACAGGTACAGCACACAAGATATGTACGCCCGGTAAATTCATACATAACACAATACATATCTAAGTAAACTGTACATAAACCACACGATTTTAAAGGGAAGGTAAGGCTACAGCCAATTAGGTTATACATGTTATAGTGTAAACGGTTATCCATGTCCCTCCCATAGTAAAGTGAGCATGTTGACGACGTGTTAATAACAAACCTCTGTAGAATCCAGGGAAACTGTCTTTATCATGCAAATACGCATATGTATTATAAAACATCAACAAAGATATGTGGGAGTGGGGCTGAGGTAGTTGTGGGGCTTGTTGAATATCATCTAAGAAATATTTCCTGAGCTGTATACTAACACCAGGTTCAAAGGTCAACATTATTTTATCCCTTGCAATTGAATACCTTTGTTACTTTCACTTTTCAAATGTATGCCTAAAATATCAATATTATGTCCAGAATACAGATACAGTTAGTTACAGTTTGTCTGCTTCAAAACAAGGGTCTCAACCACTGATTTTTATTGTACAATACAGCTATTACTAGATGCACCAACAATCGAGATTTTACAATCAAAATTGTCTGATTTAAAAATGTTTAAGATTAAGCCTCTTTTAGTGGAATAATTGTGTAATGTATAAAATGATAATAACAATATTCTATGAGGCCGTGTTTTTATTTCTTTGTTTATTTATTGTTTATACTCTAACCTGATCTTTACCTAGTCATATATAATGCTTGGTACAGCCATTGTATATATGTATATTTTATAGGCAGAAAAGGCACTACCGACTACATAGTGTTAAGCCATCGTAGTATCGGCGGTAAGAGACATGCCTGAAGGAATGTGTAAGATTTCTGGCAATTTCAGAAGTCAGAATTAAACACCGGTTGTCCAAATTCGTGGCATTTATTTGACTCTGACAAAAACCAGCTTGGCATTCTGTCTTGATAGTTACTATCATTTAAAGTCGATTGACCAATTGCTTCTTGTAGGTGTCTTAACGAAAAAACATAGAATTTGAATATGTGTATGAGGTACTGTTTTTCAATATGAACGTTTTTGATAATAACCTCGTGCATATACGTTAGTGGGAACACTTTAAAATGTGCACATTGTTTAAAACAAAATTGCACATACACAAATACATGTATATTGTTGCATTAATAGACTGTGTGCTGGTTGTATATACACTGGCATTGTGCATACTAATTTATACTTTAATAGTGTAATTGTTGAATATTGAAAATACTGACAATAGACTTTTGTTTTCCTTTCAATATATATACAGCCCACTGTCCTATCGGATTAAAGTGGCAGAAAAGTTAAAATGGCATGTTAAAACTGTTATACACATTCAAATATCAATCAAGCACACAGTTTATACTATATATATATATAACCTGCGATGACAATTGAACATGAGCCACAGATTAAAACTATATGTAATAGATAGAGTCTGGTCTCAGCGAGTTGGCTTATTTAAACACCGAGAAGGTCGTATACCATACACGAGAGTCCTGTCAGATTACATGTAAGCCTACCCCCAAGTATTGTGTGGAACATAGAGGCAGAATGCTTCAAGTAGCCAAAACTCATACAAATAAAGGTCATACATGTCAATTTACACGTAAGTATACACCCATGTATTGTACAGTAAATAGCTTCAGAAGTCTTCAAGTAGCCCATACTCATACATATTTAGGCCATACCTACCATGTTACACTATATATTGTACAGAACGTTGATACAGTGAGATTAAAGTCACCAAAATTATATAGATACAATCCATACCTGTCACATAGTGTCAGAAGGTTTTAAGCTACACACACTCAAAATGATAAAGGCCATACCATCCACGTAAATAACACCCAAGTATAAGTACAATAGGTACACTCACATATGGTAAAGACAAACATATAGAGTCAGAAGGTTTCAAGTCGCTCACACTCATACACATACATGTATAGGCCAGACCTGTTATGTTTTAAACAGTATGTATTCAAGAAATGTAATGAACAATGTTTCAATGGTACATGAACAGGATTTGAAAACAAGCTTTCGATGAAAACTTATGTAAATTCATCTCCTATATGTTACACGTAAGACCATACCCACATATTGTACAGACGGACATATATAATCAGAAGGCTTCAAGTAGCTCACTCATACAGATGCAAGCCATAACTGTAATGTTGAAAGGAAACTAGAGTAACGGGCTTCAAAATACCCAATCCTACAGATTCAGGCCATACCAGTCATGTAACACGTAAGACCACACCTACATATTTGTACAGAACATAGACACAGCAGGTTTCAATATGCACTTACCCATATATGTACAGGTCACACCTGTCATGTTACTAGCAAGACCGCACACAGGATGGCTTATATCTAATATTCCCTTCTTATAAAAGGATTTAAACAAGAACACAGTCATAACGGAAACTAATACACATATGTTTTTATTGAATTATTGCAGAAATCAGCAGGTTTATGTCTTTCTTTTTCTTCTTTTGCAAAGTACACACATGTATCCTTTACTGATCGATTGATTGATTGATTGATTGTTTGATTTATTTATTTAATTAATTACATGAAAGGTATCATTACACCGAGTGTGATATAGGAAATTAAAAATATTCTGAGATTTCATAATAATAAATTAAGAAATGAAGAAGCATTTAAAATATACGTTTATTACAGAAATTAGAATGTTGTGTTATATTTTTACCCTGAAATATACATTTAGGGAGTCACGAAACTTTGGGGCCCATTTTAAAAACAAGAGGAACTGTATAAGATATCGGTATACCTAATATGGTAAACGAAAATAAGCGATAAGCTAAACAAATATTGTTATTGAACTATTTCAGAAATCAGCAGTTTTAACACTCTATTTTTACTTTTTTTTCTCTATTTTTGCCAAAAGACCCATATTTATCCCTTCATTTATTGATTATTTCATTGGCATATATCAATACACGTAAATGGGTAAATAAAATAATGAATAGGCATTTAAAATATAGTTTTGCTGAATTATTCCAGAAATCAGCAGTTTTAGCTATTTTTCCAACATTTTGACTGAAAAAGAAATACATTTAAGGATTCACAAACCTTTGTGGACCCTTTTAAAAATAAATCGAAATTTATAAAATAGTATTATACCTAATATGGTAAACGAAAATAAGAGATACGTTAAAAAAAAAATTGTGTATTGAACTATTCCAGAAATTAGCAGTTTTAGTGTTTTGTTTACTCATTTTTTCCATATTTTTACCAAAATACCCATATATATGCCTTTATTTATTGATTTTTTCATGAAAATATATCATTTACACTTGTTTATATAAACTAATTAATAGGATTTAATATATAAATATATGTTTATTGAATTATTCTAGAAATCAAAAGTTTTAGTTGTTTTTTCCACATTTTGGGGACCTTTTTTAAAAATAAGATGAAATGTATAAAATGTCGTTATACCTAATATGGTAAAATAAAAATAGGAGATATGCTAAAGAAATAATTTTAGGGATTCATGAACCTATGGGCACCCTTTTAAAAACATGGAGAAATATAAAAGACACATTTTAGGAAAGTTTGGTGCTTTTGTCCGGCGTGTCTAGATTGGGTCCTAACATCTGGGTTTGATCTCTAGCTATCCAGCTGCTGATATTAACGCTTACTAATGGTATATACTCTTCCGAAATCACTTGACAGTTGTATTACGTCAATCGACATTGCCACCTTATGTTAACCAGTTCGCACCAAATAATCATCAGCACTAAATGGAAGACCAGATAAGAATTTCGTCCAGTGCAAAATAAACAACACAACTATAATAAAAAAAGCAATAATGAAAAAAACTAGTCGACCAAGAACAATATCAAATTATACACTAAAAGGTTTATTGAATTTGTATTGCTACATAATTATGTCATCGTCATTTTCCAAAACAACTCCTTCCATTTAATATATTGCCATACAAATTCATTAACTTATAATACAATAATTCGTTAATTCAATGAAGTGTTATGTGACGTATATACAGTTGTATAAAACGACTGTAAAATCTCAAACATAAAAACAAATGATAAGTTTTGCTGTTAAAGAAAGTTAAATGTGTTTTATTAATGCATCTTCCATTTTCCAATGCAGTCTTGCACGTGTATTATTTAATTAATCTCTTTAAAATAGCAAATAAAGAGAATAATAAAAAAAACTTGTTAGTAAATGTACTGGCGGATATTTGAATATGAAATACCTAATCATTACTATTACCTTATAATTAATAAAATAAGATCGTTCTTGTATCATACATCTATATATGTTTCTGATCAAAATCATGTGTTGTTTGTTATTTTCTTGTATATAAAGTGTGCTCATGTCCATATGCTCTCCATATGGGAGGAAATAAAGAATAATGAATGTTATAATCAAACAATAACTAAACAATCAATTACGCTATAAATAACAAAATTTGCAAATTTATGAAACGTGTTAGTCAATTATAGTATTGATTTGCCACACTTTGAGTTTTAATTCACCTAGTATAACATGCGAATTCTGGTCACGTACCTTTCCAGAATTGAATAGAACTATTGCGACAGTCACTGCATGATGAAAGATTTAAAATATTATTTTTTTCAGAATTGTTAAATAAATATAATTGAAAACAGTTAATATATTATAAAAGGAGAAGTGATGTTTTTGTCGTATGATTATTCTGAAAAGAAAACATTATACCATTAAAGACTATTCCAAACCTAATGGTTGACTACAACCTCCAATTAATTTGTTCTTATATTTCTTCAAGGCAGGCATCATGTCATCAAATAAGCAAAGTACTTTTAATAATTTGAATCTACTAGACGTCAGGTTTAATTTTGTCTCACAAACAGCCGGCTCATTAATTTAAAGTAAACTATTGTAGTGACTTTCAAACCCTTTTACGGCATGCATATATTTGATGGTTTATTGTTTAGGCCTAATTAATAAATACATTTCTAGAATGCATGCCTTAAACAGGCTTTAAAATAGCACTTGGGTTTGCTTTCAAGAGAACATATCTATATACATAATGATTTGAAAAAGAAGTGTTGTTAATCAGGAATAATTTAGATATTAATAAAAACGAGTATGATAATGGACTTTTGGAAACGGCCGAGCACGATACATACGAAATATTGCAGTCTCGGTTTGATTGAGACTGTTCAAAAGCGGTAGTGAAATATGCTAACTACCGCTCACACCCTCTAGCCCCGGGTTGAGTAGAACTCAATTTTCATACAAATCAACAGTACAGAATTTTACATATGGCGGTGGACATAGCAATATTTGTATCTTTATTTCATCCCCTATATACGCAGTAACCGGCATATTTCCAGTAAACGTTTAGCGTTAATTAAAATTTCATCGACTGTTAACTTTGACAATACGTTCCTTTTGAGCTTAGAACAATTTAGATCAACGTTCATTTTGAGTTCTGCTGTTATGCCTCCATCATTATCTTCATGTGTTTTCCGTTCGCTGATTTCTAGAACAAAAAAAAATATATGTTTCTAATACGCATTCAGTAATGTAAAAATGAGATATACGGTCCTATAGAAGCCACAGCGTCCAAACCTAATGATATCGTAGGTCGGCACTGTACTGCAAAAAAGAACCAACGTTTAATTAATTATGCAATGAAAAATACAAAATACTCGTACAACTGAAAGGGTGGTGAAGATAGGGTTACCGACTTGGGACGGTCAGCAGGCAATACGGCCTAAAGGTTAACTTGAATCGATTTTATGTGTACACAATACTTGTTAATATCCTGTCTTCAGCGCCCCTATAGACAATACAGTGTAAACACAACTACATCCCATCAAAAGGAATTATCTAACAATAAAGTCCATATACAGAGAAAATAACAAATGAAACACTAAATAATTATAAAAAGATCGGACAGGGAAAGTAGCATTCAAGGAGGACGGTCAACAACAAAACACAGAAACAAACACGCAAACAGACAAACAAGAAAGCAAAAGTAATTGTAAATGCAAACGACATCACAAACACAAAAGGGTTGACAATAGGGCTACCGCCTTGGAACGGTTAGTGGCAATGTAGGCCACTGGGGGTTTAAACCGGTTCTCGGGTTCACCAAACCTCACACTTACCCTACTATCATCCCAGGACAGTGTAAATAAAGAAATCCCCGCCATGATCTAATCTCTAACCAACAAGGCAGCATCAATAGGCAAGATAAGTAAAACACTAATATGCTCGTGTAAATATAATACAAAGAAAACAATAGCCTAGAATGCCACAATGAAGGTACTCAATATGACTTGGCAGAAGCCAGAGCAACAATAGAAAAAAAACATTAAGGACACGACAAGAAAGATCATAGACAAACATCAAACGCCACCGTCCCAATGGGCTTTAAGTAGGCGCCGTCATAGGGTCCACAGCCTGTCTGGTCATCGTTGTTGTAAAGTTATATAAAATACTTAATAAGAAACTTCTCAGGATATATCCAGAATTGTACTGAAGAAAAACAGCAGTTGCAGCCAAAGATGAAAACCAGTGAAGGGTACGATCAGAAAACCCGAAGCACGAGAGTTCATGCACATTCCGCCCTTGATCGTGGTTTCAGTAGGTGCAATAAGAGAGTCCCAAGAGGTTTTCAAGTCGTCGCACAATGGAGAAGTGAAGCGTAGTGACTGACTGTAGAGGTGTCAATCACTAAACACGCAGTGCGTTGCAATACTAAAGGGTCGTACCCTTTTCTGACCAGCTTCCTGTAAACCATACATTGATTTGTATATAAGGAAAATCCCTTGACTATGCTTCTAAGTCTTAATATATTGTTTTCAGTAAATTCCAATCAATCAACGTGATTGTTGAAGATCTTGTGTCAATGTTTGCTCAGATATATTTTCTTTTCATTAGACACGTTATCTCCTTTTATTTGCATCCTTGTCCGTGACAAACTTACCGATATTCTTGTGTGTTTTTTTTATTTTTACTTAGCTGAAAGTGATACCATTGTTATAAGCCAGACATTTAATTATTTTACCAGAATCAAATATTTAAATTCGTGTGAAAAGTGTTGTAATAACGTTAAAATCAAGTTTGACAATATTGATACCCGACTAAATTTAAACACAATTAAACATGTATTTTATGTACAATGAGATACAAGTACATTCTTAAACTGTACTATTTAATGGGTTGTGCTTAATAAGTTCAAAATAATGGCTTTTTGTTATCTTAGTAAGATCCTAAGGAACTTCAACTCAACAAAGCTAATATTTCTGATACCTTTGCTTCTATTCTTGATTTACATTTCTCTTTTGAAAATGGCGAAATAATTAGTAAAATCTGACAAGAGCGATCATTTTAATTTTGATATTTTTAATTATCCCTATTTTTATGTGGATGTTCCCTGAACGACTTCTTATGGAGTCTAGGTTTCTCATATTATTCGTTTCTCTAGACTTGTAGTCGTGTTAAGGACTTTAATATTCGCAATATTTGTATAAACAAAAAGCTACTCCAGCAGCGATACCGTTACCATACACTTCAAAAACACCTTTGCAACATTTTAGTATCATTACGATGGTCTACTTTTCAAATATAAAAGTCATTTAAGAACTCTTCTGCGATAAAGACTATTTCACCCTTTGATTTTTAAGTTAATGTGATTTACAAACTTTGTAAGATCCTTGGTCATACAATCTTTATTAAACTTGTTAGATATATTATCAAAATTGGTTATAACCCTATCATTTTGTAACTACTGCATGTTTAGTGGTTGACTCATTTACAGTTTGCCACTATGCTTTCCTCCTTGATTGTGCGATGACCGGACAGATTGTGGATCCTATGATAACGTCTACCTAAATCCTTATTGGAAGGTAGCGTTCGATGCGTGTATTTAATATTGTCGTGTCGTATCCTTAACGGTGTGTTCTCTTGTTGCTCCGGCTTCTGTCAAGTCAATGAGTTACTTTATGGCTTTCTAGGCTTTTGTTGTTTTATATTATATATACATGATAATGTATGTGTTTTACTTATATTGCCTATTAATGCTGCCTAGCTTGTTAGAGATTATAACCTGACGGGGACATGTTTTTTTTTACACTGTCCCGTTTTATTTGCATGACAATAGGGTAAGAGTGCAGCTTGTAGCACCCTAGAACCTGATTTAAACCCCCAGCGACTTTTTTCAACTGACCGTTCCAAGCCCTAGTGTCAACCTTTTTGTGTTTGTGATGTCTTATCTTGCCTTTTATTTATATGTAAAGTCGTTCTCTGTTTCTGTGTGTGCTTGTGTTGATTGTTGTCCGTAAATCCTACTTTTTCTGTTCGATTTGTATCTACCTTTTTGGATATTAAGGACATATTTCGAGCCTATTGTATTTTGGGGTGGGGGAGTGTGTGTGTGTGGGGGGGGGGGGGGGGGGTATTTCTATAGGTAACTGTAAATCACTGTTAGCCATGCAATTTCATGAGAACATTGTGATATTCAGTTTTGATTCAGATTATGAGGCCCACCCAATAAAGCCTTAGTGTGTGCAGTAAAATATAAACACACAACAGAAAGTTGTTCATTTAATGCTTTGCTATCATTCTTGCTCTAGAAACAATAAAGAAATATCAGACAAGTTTTGTATCTAAACTAGCTAAATTATGAATATGCTTTTCTAAATTACAAAGTTGTAATTAGTTGTTTAGCTTTTCTTACACAAGCCAATAGTTAATATAGCAATGCAATACAAAGAAAAACTACAAGTGGGCCTCAGTTTATATACCCGAGTTGGTCAGTAAATAAACAAGATTCCAATGCTTTTTCAATGACCAAGTAGCGATGGGAAATATTACTAAAATTAAATTCAAACACAACTATCCCTGGATACATTTTTTTTGCAATATATGTATGTTTTAATTGGTGCTGAGGGATGTTAAGCGGTGATAATACTACATCTCATGTGCAGGCTCATTAAAATCGATGCGTCTACCTTTCGTTTGTAATTGCGTCCGTTGCTACCAATGATCCATTTTTCAGTATTTTAATTGGTGTTAGTGTAGTTTGTTATGTATGTATTACGTGAATGCTGCACTTCCTGTTCGACCTTCGCATCTACTTGAACATCATATTCCATAACAACTAAAAGTAAAAAACAACAACGCCATATCCAGTGCAAGAAATGTATTCATTGTTCAATCCAGACGCATCCATTTGCATTCTTTGATGTATTTTTGTCATCCCTTCATCTTCTTATGAGATGACGTAGCGTGCCTCTGTACATTCAAGATAAAATCCGTCGAGACGCAATTAAATAATGATGCAGTATACTATTGCATAGTTCGTTGTTTTTGTAGGCAGAATACGCAATGTATATGGGCAGGGGTTACAGGGGTCACATGGGGCAAACTATGAACGAGTGGCAAGGATATGTATGTGTCGAACCTCCAAAATGTGTTTGTTAAGACAGTTTACTCTCACAGATATACAGTTTGCATTAAAAGTTCTGATTCACAGAAATACTATCCCCCCCCCCCACTTCCACCCGACGCCTCCTCCCCCCCCCCCCCTCCCCACACACATCGCAAGCAAAACAAAACAAAACAAAAAACGTTATCACGAATAGAAAATGTGTTCAGTTTGTCCCAATGTTCTCATTATACAAGACTCTGATACGTCACTGAAGTTTTAGTGCAAAGTGTTCCGTTAAAACATTAAAACGTTTTCCGTTAACAACATTAAAAAGAACATTTAGGCATTACTACTGTATTTCGGGACATCTATTACATCAGAAGTGTTGCTCTCAACTGTTAATGTGCGTCTTTGCGAGCACAGAGGAATAAATACTAATAATGGTGACAGGTCACACTAGCGACTTGATGTATTCTGTTCGTTGCATTGATTACATTAATAATGAACTAACTTAAAGCATCCGTTACTGAAATACTTTCAAGTAATTCCAGATTGGCTAATATATTCTCCAAACAGTGACCTTATTGCAAAAAATGAAGAGAAAACCGAAATGTTATTGATATATATTATGTTTCTTTTTTATTTCTTGTATTGTCTAAAAACATAATTGTAAGTGACGTTTTGCCATTGGAACGAGCACACTAATTTAATGTGTTACATCGATTCACGTCCCCTACTCGTCTGATTTCGAAACTGAAAACCAGTATGTCACGTAAATTAATATATAGGGGCTTGCATTCATATTGACGTATATCAAGCATGACAAATGACACCGTGATACATTATTCCAGTATACCATTCACGTTGAATCTGGTTGCATACATGTATCATAAACATAAGGGCCGTAATAATATTTTGTGTTTTTAAATTTTCTTCAAAACTCTACCTGTTCGAGTGTACACAACAATGAGTAATATAAAAATGACATTTTGTTTCGAACTGCATGTATTCGAATTCGTTTTAATATTGATTAGTAAAAATGCAAGTTACATATATTGGTACAGTACACAGTTAACAGGAATGGAACGAAAGAAAAAGCTTATGTACATGAGGCATTTGGGATAAATTGTTTAAACAAATTAAAACTTTATGAATTGACATGTTAAAACGTGACTTGTTCAAAATATTGATGTAACATTCACAGTTTTATATAATACAGCGCAGTTATTAATATATATAGAATACAACACGTCTTGTCAGGCTATAGGTAAATACCCAAGTTATAAATACATGTAGCTGTCATGTGTAGCACCCCGGCGATATCTACAAATGACGCTCGCACGGCAAGACATTGTACGTGCCTTTTGCAACAATCAGTCGTTTGACGGCCGCAAATCGTGTTTAACAGCTTCGATAACGATAATTAAACGACTGATATACCGCCTCAAGAATGCCAATGAGGTTAACATTATATTACATGCCAATAGGTACGGTACGGTTTGTACTTCAATTTGAAGGTCGTATGCCATTTCAGATAAGAATGAAAAAAGGGAATTGCGTAAAACTTACTATATTTTGTTAGGTTATGGAGGAGTATAATATAGGAAAACGATAGCGAGTAAAAAAATACTGATAATGTGATCCATTGGAAGCAACAAAGTTCGCTGTACAGGTATTATCGAACTAAACTATACATGACCCTACACAATACGTTTGACAACTTAAGTAATCCATAAAACAGAATTCAGCATTCGTAACGTGATTGGTAATGCTAACTACTTAAAGCTAACTACTTGTCAACACTGTTTTCCATGATATACCATTATACCAGACTTACAGTTAATAGTTGTTAACCGTAATAAAGTCTACGTTTATTTACTTCAACTCGCTTGTTATACAACTCACATTAGATTAAAACTAAATTCCAATGGTTAGCGTTTTTTCAAATGATTATACTTTTGTATTTTTATAAAAAGGGTTTGTCTTTAAGTTATTACAAATAACGCATTCCTACGTAGAGGAACAATGGCGTTTGCTGTCAGACATGCTTTGGCAATATCAAATTGAATTGAATTGCATTGGGTTTTAAGGCGCACCAATCATGAAAGTATATATGGCGCCTAACAGGAATGAACATGCCAGGCTCATTCTCCATTTACATCAATATAAAATATGCTGCTTCAAATTCTATAGTACACACTCCATATACGATGGAGCCACGTTTCCATGTTTGCCTACGCGGTGTCAGGATAATGACCTTGAATGAGCATGAAACAAATAACAAAATAAATATGAATGAGGGAAGGGGGTCCTACCACTCTGCATGTGACGGTGTGTTTGTTATATTGAAGTGGTAGTATTCTACCCTGGAAGCCAAACATTAAAGTGAAAGTTCCAACTCATATTACTGTTATGGTGATACACAGAATAGTATATTCCTGACTCAGTGTGTTACATCAATAAACTCGTCGGATAAGAAAAGTGCATTCTCGGCCGAAACGTGAACATCGTCATTTATAAAACACACTCCTTTGCTTCAAGTCAACAATACACAAACACTCATGTTATTACCCTTTATAGAGAAAATTATTCTTTAGTAAGGGTAAAGCGATTCCATCTTCCTCTCGGTATTCTCTGGTAATGTATTATAGTATTAACCTAAATAGTAAAGTGTGTGTTATAATGCCATTAGCCATACATTATTTATGTAGACGTTTGTCCTCGTTGACTTTTTTTAGTTATGTCTACTTTTTCATGTTTGAAGCACAGTTAATTGCGCACATATGAAGATAAACAAACTGGTACAACGTTTTTATTTAAAATAGTGGTGTCAACGAATTATGCTGGGGCTAATAATCTAGAGTTTAGACTAGTACACATGCTCCTCTTCAATTCCCATTAAGGTCTCACTACATAATGCAGTTTTACTCTATTAGCCTGTATGAATACACTTTGCAGGGCCATTCCGAACAAGAAGTATCCAAGCTAAATGTTAATTTTTATGTAACCAAATCATTTGCGCACACAAACCTGTACAAAATCTGGTACGCTGACCTGATTTTTCTTTTTTTAATTTGAGTGGTGCCTTCCAATGCACTATTTTGGGCTTTAACACCAAAATTCGCACCAGAATTCCTGCTCTTCTTCATTACCTATACAACTGCCATATGTTGGTTGCAGTGTTATCTAATAGCTGCACATCCAATTGCAGACTCTGTTCATCTCATCTGCGACAACAATAAACATATCTGTCAGCAATTCTTAAAAATATTTAAAAGTGAAAAATGCACTACTACTTTTTAAGGCGTAATAATTATCCACGGTAACTACCGTGGGTTTCAAGAGAGCTAAATATGTAGTGAGACCTTAAGGTGTATTATTGCGGTATCTGAGTCGACTAATTGCAGTACATCCATTATCATTTGCAACAGAAAATAATATATCCATGAACTATTATTAAACATATCTTTAACTGAAGAATGCAGCGCTAACCTTGTTGGCGCAAGAATGAATCATGTTATAGTTACTTCCAAAGGAGATAATTTAAACACGACATGGACTTAAGATGATAAAACCACACTTTAGTTGTCTGGATTTAACATAACTTCGCCTGTTACGGACTTCTGCCTAGTATATCGTAATACTGGAATTCAGTGAATAAATGGCTAAACGCATGCGTCGGCGTTGGGCTCTATGTACTATCATTCTGCAATGCACATCTTATTCGCATCCGACAACCAAATTGTCATATCATGTTTCTCGAATCATTCTTTGATACTATGCCAAATTAATATAGACGTAAATAATAGATTACCATTAGAAATAATTTATCTAGAGAATGCCGGTTGCATCGAGACATACATAGCAGCACTGGTTTTGAATATTTGAAGTTAAGATAGGTAATAGGTACGATGCATTGTATGCACAGTTTTATTTAGCTCCTTTCAAAAGCAGCTTTGACGTAGACTATGATTATTATGACAGTTGCTTTGTGTGGTGTGATACAGCCTGAGTTTGATGTTTATTTAAGAAATAAAACATCGTTTACGGTGATTTATCGTGTAATATATCACGGTTTGGAGTTCAATTATAAACAATAATTTCACAAGCCCGAAGTGCGAGTGAATTTATTGTTTACAATTGAACGAAAAGCCGTGATATATTACACGATACATGTAATTCACCGTAAACGATGTTCCATTTCTAAACTGATACCAATAGTGCACACAATTGAAACATTTCGTATTGCTTTTCTTACTCTCCAAACGTTGCAAAAATTACAGTGATATATCGTTGAATATAATGAGATATGTTAAACTAGGCTATACAGTGCGGGTGTATTAGAATAACACAAGTCAAGTCAGATTATCAGGTTTAAGCCATTTTTAATCGAGTTAATTTAATGGATGTTAAGAAATAACTCATAAATGGACCAGAGTTGATAAATGATGTTAAACAATGAAATAGGCGTATACATGTCGTAAATTAAATACCATTGGTACGATTCATTTGTGTTACTTTAACATCCAAAAATAGTAATGAAATAGTAGTCAGATTTATCTCGCAAAGGTTTTAATAATAAATGAAACACAACCCACGCAGTTATTTTAAAATGTATGCATGACAGGATAGAGTCACTTAAAAAATAACTTAAATCCGAAAACCGTTTTCATCCGAATGAAAACGTGATAAAGAATATTGCCAAATTCACATGGGTCCTTTTAAAACGTATGCATTACATTCGATATTGAGTATATCTGCCGCCATTATACATTTCGGCACGTTTTCTGTAATAAATCCTACGTGATTTGTGACATAATTTATCTGTCACTTTTCACTCGAATTTAAAAATGAATGTTTCAGATGCTTTTCAGTTCAGTGATATATGCATTTTAATAGTCTTATCTATATTCGTGTGAGTAGGGTGTTTGTATCTTCAGGTTGTCGTCAGTATGTTTTATAAGTGCGAAGGTATCGGAATAAGTTTTATATGTGAGTATGCATTGGTATGTTTTATTAATGAGCAGTATGTTTATGTTTTAATTGCTATGTAAACATATATAAGTAATATTTATATGTGTGATTATTGGTATAAGTTTCAGGTAAGCTAGTATCGGTACGTCTATACATAGTATAAAATATTAAAATAATGCAAACCTTTAATTGTAGAACAACTTAATTTAAATGTTTAGGGTTAGGGTTAGCGTTAGGGTTAGGGTTAGCGTTAGGGTTAGGGCAATATATGTACGCTAATTTTGAAAATATCCATACATATATCTAACTCTTGCCCAAATTTTTTAAGCAAGATCACTACCTTAAATAAAGTTATGTCTGCAAAATGAGTGTGTGAGGCAAACACATAGTTTGTGCTTATTACTGTTTAGACTTTGCAAAGTGTTGCTTATAGTTTATATACGAGTCAATTCCCGGGGTAAAACAGTATTGGACTTGAAGTTCAATGTCAATATTCTAGTACCAACATGATTTTCCTTCATGGAATTTTACGCGAATTTAAACTATATGATGAGAATTTATAACACTCGCAATTTCCGGATTTTAAAATAAACTGCTTAGAGTTATACGGGATATTAAAGGCAAGAAACATGCGAAAATAATACATTGAAAACCGGAATTTAGCTCTATGCGGAAATCGAGTATTCTAAAAAGGTAATAATTCAGTAGAAGTGTTATTGTATTTATTTGTAATTTTACATTTGTTTTCATTTCACGGTATTAGAAAATGCATCTGTATTATACGAAATTATAATTGCACATTAAGCTTCATTCCAGAATTTAGCATCGCGTCGAAATAACTCATCGCAATTTGTGTTTCCTAGGGGAATATCTGTATCATGCAAGCGACTTAATTTGTGGAAAATATAATTGCCGAGCGCAATACAATATAATACGCGAGATCTGTTTATTTGTTTGTATTGTGCTTTACGTCATTGTCAACACATGCAAGGTTATATATGACGGTCGTTGTTTAGTGGTGGAGGCAGAGCACCCACTTTTCCTGGGTAGAATCAGTACTGTACACCTCCCGCCATCCGTAAGAACAATATGCGAGATAAAACATTACATATAACAGTGAAATGGATACACTTAATTGTTTTTAGCTCACATGAGCTTTTCTGATCGCTTATTGTTCGGCGTTCGTCTGACCGTCCGTCCGCCTGTCCGTCCGTCCGTCCGTCAACATTTGTAAACGACATCTCCTCAGAAACCGCTTGAACAATTTTGACCAAATTTCACATGGATGATACTGAAGTCAATGTCTTCCAAATTTATACAAATTAGGTCATTGCGTTATCCAAGATTACCGCCATTACCATATATGTTCATGTTGTTCATTTTGTATATGTAGATTTTACGTGTTTTACATAGACTTATATAGGGCATGTGTAAACGACATCTCTTCAGAAACAGTTTGAACAATTTTGACGAAATTTCACAAGGACGATACTGAGGTCAATGCCTTCTAAAACTATACAAATTCGGTCTATGCGACATTCAAGATAGCTGCCATTACCATATAGGCTCAACATTTAAAAAATATCTCCTTCTCAAAAACCGCTGAACAGATTTTGACAGTTTTTATTCGTAAATGATCACCATCTCCTAGGCTATAAAAGTTATACAAACGAAGTTTTTAGGATAAAAAATGGCTGTGCATATGAAGATTTTACATGTGTTACATATACTTATATAGGGCATCTCAAAAACGGCTTTATCCATTTTGACCAAAGTTCACGTGGATGATAGTGAGGTTAATACCTTCCGAATTTATACAAATTATGTCATGCAATATACAAGATGGCCGCCATTACCATATAATTATGTTCAAAACTTTAACAAAATATTTATTCAAGAACCGCTGAACAGATTTTGACGGTTTTATTTATAAATGATCGCCAAATCCTAGACTACAAAAGTTTTACTAAAAATTTCCAAGTATCAAAAGTGGTTGTGCCCCTGTAGCATTAGCTTATGGTCCTCTACAAAGTTTGTTCAAATGGTGACCCTGGGGTCAAATATTTTACATATAATTATATATAAAACTCCTTTTAAAAAATAAATCTTCAAGACTACTGTTCCACAATACTACTTTACTGGTAATCGGAAGGCCCACATTCTCCACACACGCCTTCGCACTCACTGCAGCAGCTTAAATCAGCATTTATTTTCAAAAAACATTGTAGAAAGTCCACTATGTGTATGTAGATCCTTAGAAGACACGAATCATTTCCTATTGCACTGTCCACTATATACTCCCCATGCACTGCCCACTATATACTCCCCAGAGAATAGTAATGAATAATGAGTTACTACACTTGATCGACGAAATAACACTAGACAACCTACTTTTTGGTGATGAAACACTTTCTCTAGACGTAAACACACACGTTTTCAAAATAGTCCAAAAATACATTCTCAATACGAAACGGTTCCTGTAAATTGCATGCACTTAACTTTAGGAATTAGAGAAAATTAAATTTGCTAAACAGTATGCCAATCTGAAAAATCGCTATCATGCTCCCTACAAGCTGAATCTGCCACCATAACAATACATTAGTATGGGGATAAGGGCCTATATGTTTGCTGAGGAACGTCGCACACACACATTATCTCTCTCTCTCTCTCTCTCTCTCTCTCTCTCTCTCTCCTTACATTTCTATATTTCTTGTAATTATATATTAAACACTTAACTAGCCATTTTATTTCATGTACTATGCTAACAAGAATAACTTATTGTGCCATGATCAAGGAGACAGATATATACAAGCGTTTTGCTTTCTTCTGGATCCTAATTCACTGTTAACTATTACATAATTGTATGTTTATATAACACAAACTGTATAATTGTGAATAAAATAGTGTTTAAACCAAAACTGCCTTGTCACTTTTGACTAAACTTCAGATTGATGATCCCTAGGTCAATGATTTTTATTTTTTTTAAAATTAGGGCAACGCCACATCCACGTTGGGCAGCGTTGGGGTACGGCGCGTAAGGGTAAACAACATCACAGAAACTGCACGGCCAATTTTGACCAGATTTCAGGCGGATGATTCGGAGGTCAACGATTTTCAGAATTATACAAAAAAGATCAATGCATTATGCAAGATGGTTGCCATTACCATATATAATCATATCCTTAAAAAATATTCTTCATGTGAACCACAAATTTCGACAGTTTTTGTATATATATATGATCGGAAATTCATAGATTACAAAAGTTGTACAAACTGAATTCCTAGTTTTAAAGTGGCTGTCACCGGAGTTCCAAATTTTGTATATGGAGATTTTACATTTCTTACATAGATTTATATACGGATTTTAAAAAATCCTCTCTGATAAGCATAACGCATAGAGCTCTCATATATTGTATTTAGCATTAGCTTATTGTTCTCTACAAAGATTGTTCAAACGATGGAAATTGTGTCACATTTGACCCAGCCCTTGATGGGTCATTGTTTTACATTGAGGCGTATTGAAGAAAAAGAGAAAATAAATTACCAAAAAGCATAGAGCTCCCATATATTGCATGCAGCTTAAGTTTATGGTCCCCTACCAAGTTTGTTCAAATGGTTGCTATGGGGTGGGTTTTAAGCATTTTAAGTGGGGGCATATAGTGTTACCCATGTGCATCCATCCATGCGTGCGTCCTTGCAAATGAAACATCTTTCAATGGAAACCAAAACACAGTTATCTCCCTTCACTACTCATTATTCCTTCCGATATATTCCCTGCAATCCTCTTTCTCCCTTCCGTTACTTTACTTCCAATCCTCTTTTTGTGCCCCAGCTAAAAACGTGTGGGCTTGTAGTGTTACCACTGTCCGTCCGTCCATGCGTCTGTCTGTGAAAATGAAACAGATGACGACGCATCTTACAATGGAAACCAAAACACAATAATCAACGCCCTTCAACCCTCTTCTTCCTTTCGCTATTTCCCCTTCAATCGTCATTTTATTCCCCAAAATAAAGGTGTAGGGAGGGCATATAGTGTTAATTCTAAAAGCCAATTTAATCAATCCCAATCTTCATCAGTTACCCAGGAAACATTCTTATAATCTGACACCCAATCCGCAAAAATGTGTACAGCAAGTAGAGCGCTACAGGCCCATTTGAGCCTCTCGTCAAACTCGCATTACCATTACTAGTAACGTTCACTAGCATTGAACATTATTGAATTCAAAACAATTTCTGGTAAAAACCATGCCGGATTACCATGTGTCCCTTTAATATAACTTTTTAAATCTTATTTTGTTCTGCCTGCAGTTCTCTTTAATTCAAATAAAACATAATACAGTTTTCTCATGATTATATGTGAAAAAAGTATGCATTTGTTTATTTTTTTGTTTTGTGACAGCAAATACTGCACTCTATTTAAACAAATATTTGATGCATTTTACATGTATAGCTGCTAATTTCTATGTCCATCTATGACGGGTGAATAAATCGAGAAAAACAAAAGTTCCTCTCGCTTTCTGTTATTCACATTAGACTTTTAAATATGCTTTTAAATATGCTCTTAAAACCATAACTATTCTGTTGTTACTTTTAATTAATCATGTTCTTTAGTCATTCTAAGTAGCTACTGTTCATGTTCACAGTATTATGTTTTCATATCTGTCTTTCTTTAGTAAACTGACCACATTTTCTAAAATCACCTCATTCTATTGTTTGTCTTTTTAATTTGCTGTGGCATAACATTTGCATGTTCAAAAAACGTATCACTAGATCTTACATGTTATAAAAAACTAATAACAAAAACCTCTTTCCAATAATCCATATTAAAAAAAATACATTTCTGAAACTCTATGTATTCTTTGTTTTTTATTAATATCCATAAAATCCGTATTCTTTCCAGACACGTGAATCTTGTCTTCCTAACCAAATAACATTCACACATGTCCTACCCGTCCTATGTAAATATGAAAAACCAAGTGTAGCAACTTTACCTTTTAAAGTTTTCAATCTAATAATCAACTGCACTTGTTAACCACTTTTTCTTGGTTGCAAAAATACTAGTCTCGGCCAGCCAGACCGTATCATGCATATGTCTTACTTGCAGATATCGGTCTGGGCAGATTAGGCCAATTAAAGCGCCCACTAGCGATTAACACAATTTATTCGCGCGGTTTTTTCACGCTCATAGAGTCGACGTTTGCGTGACGTCATGTTGTAACAACAAGTACAACGTCAATTGTTGATGCAGCAGTTAAACTGTTTAACGTCACTTGCTGCTTCTCATAAGTTAAAAATAAGAAAATATCTTTCAATTAACTTAAAAACATGTTTTTTGAAAGTCTCGTTGAATCTCTAAAAATCTCACCAAAATCGCCCAAAACGAGAGGGCGATTTTAAACGTCCTATTTTCCCCAGGCCCTGGTTCTGGATCCGTGTAGCATAGCGTAACGAAGAAATCAGAGGCGGGCCAGGTGACCGAGGCTACACAAATACATGAGCGACACAGGGCCATTTGGGCTTCCTGTTTTGGGATAATGCAAACTATTTAATGTTTGTTTTGTAGTTAAACCTACGAAATGATACGTACGTATATAGCATAGGCATAGCACAATTGTTGTAAGCTATGAGCTAAAACATCATGTGTTTTTATGTCCTTGTATTTAATGAAGGGCGATGCATCAACTCAATTCCCATAAGCCTCAGGTATAGAATTGTCATAAATTAAGACACCTTACGTAGTTAATTCAAATAACCTGCCTGCACTGTCAGTGAGATTAAACATTGGACTTAGGATCTCGCAAAACACATACTAACCCGAGGCACGTTATAATGATGTTCGCAACCAAGGATGAGAGCGCGCGCTAGACTTATTTTCAAATTCCAACACATTAACAAAGTGGAAACGGGCAGAAGTTTTTTTCAAATGCATTTAAATAACTAAAATATTATGTATTTGAGAGTACTTACTATTTTCCCTTTCTTGATAAACATGAAAATGGATGCCATTTCAACAGATATTAGATTCTGAAAAAAGTCATAATTCCCATTTCCCCCACCCTTCGGGTAATTTCTTTTGAAAATTGCACCATAATTTAATAAGAAACAGCATTATAAATAAAACGTTCAATATATAACGTGAACAACAAAAAATCAAAAAACATAATTATACTGATTTAAATTTCGATTTATTTTATGTCTAATACTTATGTTAAATTTTGGGAACGAATTACGGATAAATCACAATATGTCTGTCTCAACATATTCCGCATTCCTGCTAAATGACTTCTAGGACGAGAGGACATTCATCATTTGCGTCTATAGCTATTTGCAAGTATAAGAGCATTCAATCACTATTTATAACTTGGATACAAATGCGAAGCCAATCAAAGACTGACGTATCAGATATAATACAATGGCTATTTGATACAGAAACGCATTTATTTAAAACTATATTCAGATATGTTCATAAATATTCAGATCAGAAGAGAAATGCATATTAACAATGTCCAAAAGATTTTATGGTTACCGTTAAGCATAGACACTAAAGGCTTCCAGCGCTATAACACACAAGTATAAGACTGAGTTGTTTCAATTAAATGAAGTCTTCATTATTATCATCGAGATTATACATCCAAAAGTCATGAATATATACACTATCTGTATAATATATAAATGTATATATACATGTATACCGAACAAAATTAATTCAGCAATTAAATAACACGGTCAATCCATTTGGACATGTTTGGCTACGTGTCGTATCGGGCATGAACATTGTAGCAATATAATGAACAAACATATGCATAACCTTATTTTCAAGCAATATTTTCGGATAAAAGCAAAGTGTTTTAATTAATAATATATGTGTTATTTTTGTATTCATGTTATTATTGTATTCATTTATTATTGTAGTGTACATATATACAATTACTTTTTAATAATATATGTGTTATTTTTGTATTCATGCTATTATTGTATTCATGTTATTATTGTAGTGTACATATATACAATTACTTTTTCTACTATAAATGTGAGTAATTGTATATATTGTATGCACAATATCTACTGTAAAAGTGAGTAATTGTATATACTATATGTACAATATCTACTGTAACTGGTATATACTATATGTACAATATCTACTATAAAGGTGAGTAATTGTATATAATTCATGCACTGTCTACTATACAAGAAAGTAGTTGTATATATTATATGTACACTATCAGCTATAAAATGGAATAGTTGTATATACTAAAGGTACACTACTATAAAAGTGAGTAATTGTATATACTATATGAACACTCTCTACTATAAAAGTGAGTAATTGTATATAATATATGTAAAATATCTACTATAATAGTGAGTAGTTGCATATAATATATGTATACTATCTACTATACAAGTGAGTAATTGTTTATACTATATGTACACTATTTTCTATGAAAGATAGTAATTGTATAGGAACACTCTCTACTATAAAAGGCAGTAGTTGCATATACTATACGTGAATTATCTTCTATAAAAGTGAGTAATTATGAATATTATATGTACACTATTTACTATACACGTGAGTAGTTGTATATACTATATGTAAATTATCTTCTTTAAAAGTGAGTAATTGTATATACTATATATACATGATCTACTATAATAGTGAGTAGTTGCATGCATATACTATATATACACTATCTACTAGCACAAGTGTGTAATTATATATACTATATGTACAGTGAGTCCTTGTATATACGATATGTACATTATCTTCTATAAAAGTGGGTAATTGTACATACTATATGTACACTCTATGCTATAAAAATGAGTAATTGTATATACTATCTTTTATAAAAGTGAGTATTTGTATATACTACATGTATAGGTGCTATTTATCTACTATAAAAGTGAGTAATTGTATATACTATATGTACACTATCTTCTATAAAAGTGAGTAATTGTATATAATATAGGTACACTATCTTCTATAAAAGTGAGTAATTGTACATACTACATGTATAGGTGCTATTTATCTACTATAAAAGTGAGTAATTGTATATACTATATGTACACTATCTTCTATAAAAGTGAGTAATTGTATATACTACAAGTACACTATCTACTATAAAAGTGAGTACTGATATATAAGATATGTACATTATCTACTATAGAAGTAATTCTATATACTATATGTACGCTATCTACTATAAAAGTGAGTAATTGTATATATTACAGGTACACTATAGTAATTGTATATTCTATATGTACAATATTTACTCTACAAGTGATGAGTTGAATATATTATATGTAAATTATCTTCAATAAAACTGAGTAATTGTATATACGTTATGTACACTATCTACTATAATAGTGAGAAGTCGCATATACTATATGGACACTATCTATTATATGAGTGAGTTTGTACATATACTATATCTGCACTATCTACTATACTAGAGAGTAATTGTACTCAATATATGTACACTATCTGCTATAAAAGTGAGTAATTGTATATACAAATGTTACACTATCTTCCATAAAAGTGATTAATTGTATATAATATATTATACACTATATACTATAAAATTAAGTAATTATATATACTATATGTACACTATCTTCTATAAAAGTGAGTCATTATATATACTATGTGTACACTATCTACTATAAAAGTGTGTAGTTGTATATAATATATGTAAATAACCTACTATAAAAGTGAATAGTTAAATATACTATATGTACGCTATCTTCTATACTATTGAGTAATTGTATATAATATATGTCCACACTCTATTATAAAGGTCAGTAATTGTATATACTATATATACACTATCTCCTATAGAATTGAGTAATTGTATATACCATATGTACACTATGTACTATAATAGCGAGTAGTTGCATATAATATATGTACACTGTATAATTGTATATACTATAGGCACACTATCTTCTATAAAAGTGACTAATTGTATATAATATAGGTAAACTATCTACTATAACAGTGAGTAATTGTATTTACTATATGTACATTTTCTACTATAAAAGTGAGTAATTGTAAATACTATATGTACACTCTTTACTATAAAAGTGAGTAATTGTATATACTACATTTACACTATCTTCTATAAAAGTGAGTATTTGTAGATACAATAGGTACACTATCTTCTATAAAAGTGAGTAATTGTGCATACTATAGGTGCAATATCTTCTATAAAAGTAAGGTATTGTATATAGTATATGTACACTATCTACTATAAAAGGGGGTAAGTGTATATTATATATGTATACTATTTATGTAATATAAAAGTGAGTAATTGTATATGCATGTACTATATGTACATTATCTTCCATAAAAGTGAGTAATTGTATATACTACATGTACCCTATCTACTATAAAAGTGCGTATTTCTACATAAGATATGTACATTATCTACTATAAAAGTAATTGTAAATACTATATGTACGCTATCTACTATAAAAGTGAGTAATTGTATATATTACAGGTACACTATAGTAATTGGATATTCTATATGTACACTATTTACTATACCAGTGAGTGTATTATATGTAAATTATCTTCTATAAAACTGAGTAATTGTATATACTTTATGTACACTATCTACTATAATAGTGAGAAGTTGCATATAATATAGGTACACTATATTCTATAAAAGTGAGTAATTGTACATACTACATGTCTAGGTGCTATTTATCTACTATAAAAGTGAGTAATTGTATATACTATATTTAGAATATATTCTATAAAAGTGAGTAACTGTATATACTACATGTACACTATGCACTATAAAAGTGAGTACTTATATATAAGATATGTACATTATCTATTATAAATGTAATTCTATATACTATATGTACGCTATCTACTATAAAAGTGAGTAATTGTATATATTACAGGTACACTATAGTAATTGTATATTATATATGTACACTATTTACTATACAAGTGATGAGTTGAATATCTGCACTATCTACTATACTAGAGAGTAATTGTACACAATATATGTACACTATCTGCTATAAAAGTGAGTCATTATATATACTATGTGTACACTATCTACTATAAAAGTGTGTAGTTGTATATAATATATGTAAATAACCTACTATAAAAGTAAATAGTTAAATATACTATATGTACGCTATCTTCTATACAATTGAGTAATTGTATATACTATATGTACACTCTCTAATATAAAAGTCAGTAATTGTATATACTATATGTACACTATCTCCTATAGAAATGAGTAATTGTATATACCATATGTACACTATGTAATATAATAGTGAGTAGTTGCATATAGTATATGTACCCTGTATAATTGTATATACTATAGGTACACTATCTTCTATAAAAGTGAGTAATTGTATATAATATAGGTAAACTATCTACTATAACAGTGAGTAATTGTATTTACTATAAGTACATTTTCTACTATAAAAGTGAGTAATTGTACATACTATATATACACTCTTTACTATAAAAGTGAGTAATTGTATATACTATATTTACACTATCTACTATAAAAGGGGGTAAGTGTATATGCTATATGTATACTATTTATGTAATATAAAAGTGAGTAATTGTATATGCTACATGTACCCTATCTACAATGAAAGTGAGTATTTCTACATAAGATATGTACATTATCTACTATAAAAGTAATTGTAAATACTATATGTACGCTATCTACTATAAAAGTGAGTAATTGTATATATTACAGGTACACTATAGTTATTGGATATTCTATATGTACACTATTTACTATACCAGTGAGTATATTATATGTAAATTATCTTCTATAAAACTGAGTAATTGTATATACTTTATGTACACTATCTACTATAATAGTGAGAAGTTGCATATAATATATGTACACTATCTATTATACAAGTGAGTAATTGTAAATACTATATCTACACTATCTACTATACAAGTGAGTAATTGTATACACTATATGTACACTATCGGCTATAAAAGTGAGTAATTGTATATACTAAAGTTACACTATCTTCCATAAAAGTGATTAATTGTATATACTATATAGTACAGTATATACTATAAAAGTAAGTAATTGTATATCCAATATGTACAATTTATTGTATACTTTCATATTGTCCCATTTAGTTTGCATTGAGCTAAGCGTGCAATATTCTACGATATTGCACGCATTGATATTGCACGGGAACTTTTGCTCGTGCTTGCTAAGAGCCGCGAAATAGAAATAAGGAACTACTTTCAAATAAAAATAACGGAATCCTTCCTATAATGTCAACAAAAAAATACGAGTTTTTTTACAACCTTTTATGGCAAAAATTGATAAAATAATTCAAATGGTCACTCACCCACTGTTTTTAACGTTATCGAATGGTAAACAAACTTCAGAAAATCGCTTGGTGTTTTTAATGACGTCATCCGACGTCGACGTCGTTTTCGCGCAAAATAATCATCCACACAAAATGAAACTGAATGGCAAGATAGGAATTCCATCAAAAGCTATAAAAATAGCACAAATACAATGAAAAGTAATTGTCATACAATTAACATTGATCAAAAACAATATGAAAGTATACAATAAAAAGGTTATTGAATTTGTATGACTATATATTATTTGGAACTCGTTGTTTTGGCGCAGGACGACTCGCAAGCTCGTCGTCCTTTGCCAAAACAACTCGTTCCAAGTAATATTTAGCCATACAAATGCAATAACCTATAATCTTCTTTAAAAGAGATTAATTGTATATACTATATATACTCTATCTACTATAAAAGTGTGTAGTTATATATAATATATGTACTCACTCTACTATAAAAGTGAATAGCTAAATATACTATATATACGCTATCTTCTTTAAAATTGAGTAAATGTATAGACTATATGTACACTCTCTAATATAAAAGTGAGTAATTGTATTTAATATATGTACACTATATACTATACAAGTAAGTAATCGTATATACTATATGTACGATAACTATTATAGAAGTTAGTAAGTGTATATACTATATGTACACACTCTACTATAAAAGATAGTAATTGTATATATTATAGGTACACTCTCTACTATAAAGTGAATAGTTTCTTATACTTTATGTACGCTATCGTCCATAAAAGTGAGTAATTGTATATACTATATGTACAATATCTACTATAAAAGTGAGTTGTTGCATATATTATATGTAAACTATCTAATATAAAAGTGAATAATTGTATATAATATATGTACACTATCTTCTATAAAACTGAATAGTTGCATATACTATATGTACACTATCTGCTATAAAAGAGAGTAATTGTACATACTATATGTAAACTATCTACTATAAAAGTGTGTTATTGTATATACTATATGTACACCCTCTACTCTACAAGATTGTATTTGTAGATACCATATATAGACTATCTTTTTTTTAAAAGTGAGTAATTGTATCTACTGTATGTACACTATCTACTATAAAAGTGAGTAATTCTATATACTATAAGTACATTATCTACTATAAAAGTGAATAATTGTATATGTTATATGAGTACTATCTTCTATAATAGTGGGTAAGTGTATATTCTATATGTAAACTATATATCTGCTATAAAAGTGAGTAGTTGTATATACTATATGTACACTCTCCACTATAAAAGGTGAGTAATTGTATATACTATATGTGCACTATCCTCTATAAATTGAGTGATTGTATATATTATAAGTACACTTTATTCTATAAAATTGAGTAATTGTATATACTATAGGTACACTATCTACTATAAAAGTGAGTAATTGTGTATATTATATGTACACCCTCTACTATAAAATTGGGTAATTGTATATATTATATGTACACGCACTACTAAAAAAGTGAGTAATTGTATGTACTATATGTACACGTTCTACCATAAAAGTGATTAATTGTACATACCAATATACACTATCTACTACAAAAGTGAGTAGTTGCATATAATATATGTTCAATATCTACTATAAAAGTAAATACTTGTATATACTATATGTACACTATATTCTATAAAAGTGAGTAGTTGCATATACTATATGTACACACTATCTACTATTAAAGTAAATAATGATATATACTATATGTACACGCTCTACTATAAAAGTGGGTAATTGTATATACTATATGTACACTGTCTACTATAAAAGTGAGTAATTGTATATACTATATGTACATTATCTACTATAAAAAAGAGTAATTATGTATACTATATATACACTCTCTACTATAAAAGTGAGTAATTGTATATATTACAGGTACACTATAGTAATTGGATATTCTATATGTACACTATTTACTATACCAGTGAGTATATTATATGTAAATTATCTTCTATAAAACTGAGTAATTGTATATACTTTATGTACACTATCTACTATAATAGTGAGACGTTGCATATAATATATGTACACTATCTATTATACAAGTGAGTAATTGTAAATACTATATCTACACTATCTACTATACAAGTGAGTAATTGTATACACTATATGTACACTATCGGCTATAAAAGTGAGTTATTGTATATACTAAAGTTACACTATCTTCCATAAAAGTGATTAATTGTATATACTATATAGTACAGTATATACTATAAAAGTAAGTAATTGTATATACTATATGTACAATATCTTCTTTAAAAGAGATTAATTGTATATTCTATATATACTCTATCTGCTATAAAAGTGTGTAGTTGTATATAATATATGTACTCACTCTACTATAAAAGTGAATAGCTAAATATACTATATATACGCTATCTTCTTTAAAATTGAGTAAATGTATATACTATATGTACACTCTCTAATATAAAAGTGAGTAATTGTATATAATATATGTACATTATATACTATACATGTAAGTAATCGTATATACTATATGTACGATAACTATTATAGAAGTTAGTAAGTGTATATACTATATGTACACTCTCTACTGTAAAAGATAGTAATTGTATATATTATAGGTACACTCTCTACTAAAAAGTGAATAGTTTCTTATACTTTATGTACGCTATCATCCATAAAAGTGAGTAATAGTATATACTATAGGTACTCTATCTTCTATAAAAGTGAGTATTTGTATATACTATATGTCTATTATTTACTATAACAGTGAGTAATTGTATATACTATATGTACATTATCTACTATAATACTGAGTAATTGTATATACTATATGTACACTCTCTTATATAAAAGTTAGTAATTGTATATACTATAGGTACAATATCTACTTTAAAAGTGAGTAATTGTATATACTATATGTACAATATCTACTATAAAAGTAAGTAGTTGTATACAATATATGTACACTCTCTACTATAAAAGTGAATATTTAAATATACTATATGTTCGCTATCTTCTATAAAATTGAATAATTGTATATACTATATGTACAATATCTACTATAAAAGTAAGTAGTTGTATACAATATATGTACACTCTCTACTATAAATGTGAATAGTTAAATATACTATATGTTCGCTATCTTCTGTAAAATTGAATAATTGTATATACTATATATACCCTCTATAATATAAAAGTCAGTAATTGTATATATTATATGTACCTTATCTTTTGTAAAAGTGAGTAATTATATATACTATATGCACACTATCTTCTATAAAAGTGAATAATTGTATATACTATATGTACAATATCTACTATAAAAGTAAGTAGTTGTATACAATATATGTACACTCTCTACTATAAAAGTGAATAGTTAAATATACTATATGTTCGCTATCTTCTATAAAAATGAATAATTGTATATAAGTGAGTAATTATATATACTATATGTACAATATCTACTATAAAAGTGAGTTGTTGCATATATTATATGTAAACTATCTAATATAAAAGTGAATAATTGTATATAATATATGTACACTATCTTCTATAAAATTGAATAGTTGCATATACTATATGTACACTATCTGCTATAAAATAGAGTAATTGTACATACTATATGTAAACTATCTACTATAAAAGTGTGTTATTGTATATACTATATGTACACTCTCTACTATACAAGATTGTATTTGTATATACCATATATAGACTATCTTTTTTTTAAAAGTGAGTAATTGTATCTACTGTATGTACACTATCTACTATAAAAGTGAGTAATTCTATAAACTATATGTACATTATCTACTATAAAAGTGAATAATTGTATATGTTATATGAGTACTATCTTCTATAATAGTAGGTAATTGTATATTCTATATGTAAACTATATATCTGCTATAAAAGTGAGTAGTTGTATATACTATATGTACACTCTCTACTATAAAGGTGAGTAATTGTATATACTATATGTGCACTGTCTTCTATAAATTGATTGATTGTATATACTATAAGTACACTTTATTCTATAAAATTGAGTAATTGTATATACTATATGTGCACTATCCTCTATAAATTGATTGATTGTATATACTATAAGTACACTTTATTCTATAAAATTGAGTAATTGTATATACTATAGGTACACTATCTTCTATAAAAGTGAGTAATTGTATATACTATATGTCCATTATCTACTATAAAAGTGAGTAATTGTGTATATTATATGTACACTCTCTACTATAAAATTGGGTAATTGTATATACTATATGTACACGCACTACTATAAAAGTGAGTAATTGTATGTAATATATGTACACGTTCTACCATAAAAGTGATTAATTGTACATACCAATATACACTATCTACTACAAAAGTGAGTAGTTGCATATAATATATGTTCACTATCTACTATAAAAGTAAATAGTTGTATATACTATCTGTACACTATATTCTATAAAAGTGAGTAGTTGCATATACTATATGTACACACTATGTACTATTAAAGTAAATAATGATATATACTATATGTACACGCTCTACTATAAAAGTGGGTAATTGTATATACTATATGTACACTGTCTACTATAAAAGTGAGTACATGTATATACTATATGTACATTATCTACTATAAAAGTGAGTAATTATTTATACTATATATACACTCTCTACTAGAAAATTGATTAATTGTATATACTATATGTACACGCTCTACTATAAAAGTGTGTACTTGTATATACTATATGTACACCGTCTACTATAAAAGGGAGTAATTGTATATACTACATGTACACTATCTGCTATAAAAGTGAGTAGTTGCATAAACTATATGATCACTATCTACTATAAAAGTGAATACTTGTATTTACTATCTGTACACTATCTTCTATAAAAGTGAGTAGTTGTATATATTATATGTACACTATCTACTATAAAAGTAAATAATTATATATACTAGAAGTTTACTATCTTCTATAAAAGTGAGTAATTGTATATACTATAGGTACACTATCTACTATAAAACTTAGTAATTGTATATACTGTATGTACATTATCTACTATAAAACTGAGTAATTGTATATACAATATTTACACTATCTACTATAAAAGTGAAAGTTATAGGGTGAATGCAAAATGTTTTAATTTACCTGCTTTACAGCAATTATAAGACCATTTTATTTTTTTAAGATTTGGTCTTATTTCCTAATGCATGTTATTATGGTAACGTTATTATCATTTACTTTTTACGGGTTTTACTAATTTCAATACAGAACATATATTCAATATGTATACACTGATAAATGTATTAAACACAGTTTTACCAATTTCGTGATAATATAATTATATTTGTATATGCAAAATGTCGTTTTAATTAAATGGGAGATAACTCGGATTCTTAAACTTAATCAAGAATTATACACGGAAAAGAATAACACCCTATGTAATGGAAATGTTCTCAAACACTTCACAGAGTAAAATAACATTCCATTTCTTCCAAATAGATGAGCAAAAAGTAGTGTTGTGTGTTCAGTATTTTGTAAATCCTAATCAATCAAATGGAGATGAAACTCCATTACAATTTGTTAAATATTCAAAATAGATATTTCTGGTTACTTTAAAAAAAAAATCTAATCATTTTTCCGCTGAATATATTTTGTGTTTTGTCTCTAAAATAGTAATGACATATTGCAGACAGTAATCGCTCATTTACGCCTTCATTTGTTTTCGTTCTTTCATTATTCGTTCTTGAATATACTGGAGGCAATCGGAAAGATATCTTTTTTGCAAATTCAAATCCAAGTAAAACTAATAACACGTGCTGTAATTATACACTAACTATATATTTTATTAATTTTGCAATTAAATGAACCTCATTTATTTTCGGTTAACTTAATATTGATGAAATTGCTGGTCCGGAAAGGTTTACGACTGTTGTTGGTAAATTACCAACATTATTTTAAATAGGGTTCAGCTATATTTCGGATTGAAACAAAGTGTTATTAAATCCCGCAAAAAGAAATCAGTCATTCATTCATTCATTCGTTTGTTCGTTCGTTCTTTCATTCATGTGTACATTCATTCGTGTATTCATTCATTCAATTATTCATTCATTTATTCATTCATTCATTCGTTTATTCATTCATTCAATCAATCATTCATTCATTTAGTTGTTCATTTATTTATTCATTCATGCAATTATTCATTCCAGTCATTCACACATTCATTTATTCATTGTTTAATTCATTCATTCATTTATTCATTCATGCAATCATTCATTCCAGTCATTCACGCATTCACTCATTTATAAATTGTTAGCAAGTACGAATCCCACTTAAATCATGCACTTGATAAAAGTACAGATCTACACATTTCAATTCGTTCGCGTTCTATATTAATGGCCATATGGTGCAACTGAACAGATTTGAGAGCAGGACGTAGTATATTATACTTATTTTTTGAAATAACTATTAACAAATCATGGCAGCAGTAACCGGAAGTTGTTAGTAAGGCTGGGCTATGTTTTGAAATACGGCTCGTTTTAATTACCATCAACGGGAGTGAACATTTGAAGATAGAGCAACCATACCTAGTTCATTACAAAACACTACTATAGTGGCGCGATAGAAGTCGTTATGTTTGGTGAGCTATATGCATCAACGTTTAAATGTTAATACGTTGTTTATGCGGGCATTGCGTTATGTCTTGAGAAAGCTCGTCAAAACTGCGAACAGATCCGCTTACTCTACCTATCTTTCTTATGAAATGATCCCTAGATATATATATATATAGTAGGTAGGGTATATAACCCTATAGGAGACTTTCATTATCAAAATATGATCGGAATACTTTATTATTTACGGATTGTGTAACATCCTTTTTTCAAAGAGATGCACGAGAAAATTGCAACCGGTTTGATTTCACATCACATACTTGCATTCGATTCAAGTTTAAATCAACATTTTGAAAATTCTCATAAACTAAATTAGGTATCTAAGTACTGAAACTTAGATCTCTAGACGTATTAATTATATTGATTTATACGGATATATTGATTTATGTTAAGGATTACGTGGCTCGTATTCTCTTCAGTCAAAGAAGTCTGAAACCATTAGCTTCTACTTTGTAAGAAATGCATCGGCAAGAGGCAATATATCGTCTCGCGAATAATGGCATTGATGTCTCAGTCTACATCATTATATAGACTGACAGATTAGTATAGCACTATATGTGTCAAAAAGTAGTCCAGTAGTTAAGCTTGATAAACTAGAAAATATTTACATTAAGTTTTAGAAGACAGAGTGAAATAGAAACAACACAAATATCATTTGGAAATATCGAGTTTGTATTCAAAGGACACACATGAACTAGTTTACTAAATGTCACATAACAACTTTGAAGTAAGGTGTCATCCATTAGTCACATGCAAGAGACCTAAATCCAATCCTGAGACCTGTAAGGTAAGGGTTCGTATTTCGAATTTGCTAGTTTTGCTATAATGATACAGTCAAATCTAAATCCGCAGTTTCAAGACTGTGTATGTCAGATGGGTTCTGTTTTGGTACCAATGGCATGTTGTAGTATAAAGAATGCAATAAGTAACACTACTAACGGTGGAATTTGACTAAAACCGTTTAAGGAAGAGCTGAATGCTGTTTCCCGTAGAACAATAAATGTAGAACGAATATAGTCACATCACGACATTGATACAGAGCAGACAGGGTCACTATGAAGGTCATTGTATCGGTTTACTCATCAGGTGATGGTCACCACATTTTATTTCAGAGTGTTATTAGTCCATTTGGTCATGTTTTTCATCAACATTCGGATATTTGTAAAGTATGGCGTTAGCCAACACCCCAACGTCAAAATAAATGTTCAAGGTCACAGTTAAAATTAAATTTCAGACATTATTGTTCTATATTTTCCATTTCGTTGTATATTTAGTTTTCTCTTTGTTTTAGAAACATTGTGGACATGTGGTGTTATTGCGTTTGGTTGCTGTAGTTTCTAAGGGACCAATTTTCTCATTATTGTATAAGAACATGCTTGGTCTGAAAAGAATGACGTCTTTGCATATTTGTATTGTTAAGTTATAAATAGTAGATCATATAATTAACATTTTGATTCATGCAGTACTTTCTATGATCAGCTCTCCCAAAGTCTTTGAAATAAAATAAAGCGTCCGGCAGAGTGCATATTGGGAAGGCTAATCTCAGAAAGTAATGAATGACATTTTGCGATGGAGGAAACATCTCATTATGTAGGGGTTTGTGCGCTTTAGTCAAACAATATGCGTTAAGAAGGTTATGAAGCAAATATATATCTGAATTGAGCGCTTTGTTGATAACTGTACTGCCGAAAACCAAAAAGTCACGTGATTTAACCACAGTAAGTACGGACATGTAAGACACATTTAAGGAGACGACTTTATTGGCCCGAATATAGAAATCGAACAACAATGAAAATAAATATAATTTAAACCCATTTACAAATGTAAATACATTTTTGCTGAAAGTTAAACTGTAATGACGGAATTCTACGAATTGAATGCATTTTCGTGTTCGGACACTATTTATTTTGTTGGATGATTTGATAAACGGTTATTCAGCAGTAGCAACATGTTAACAAACAGCAACACTCAAATAAAAAAAACATAACTAATTAAAAAAATGTATAAGATCAATTTGCATGTGAAGTTTGTAATTCACACTTCACCTGACAACAACTAAAGGCATCTATACATGTAACACGAACAAGATAAAATAAAATTGTCCAAAATGTAATGTTATATACTATTCCCTTGTTGTACAAGATGGCCCCACCTCTGGAGTCACAGTTTTACATTTAGTTATATGCTAGGATAACTATTCTTCTCTGAGACTTCAATAAAAGGAGATCTCACATTGAAATGCAGACGAATGTTCCTCTAATAATTTATTTAAATGGTGACCCGGTGTCTTTATTTAGCCACGTTGTTGTTATTGCACTTACTGTAGATTATATTGATGTTGTAGTTATACTTATGGGCGTGGGATGTGCGTTTGCGGTAATTTATGTAGGGAGGGAGTGCCACATCAAGACAATGGTGAAAAAAAGTATAGTCCTATAGAGGTTGCTTAAATATGATACTTGAATAATTCGAACCAGATTGACAGAATTCATAGATAATTACATCATTGTTATCCGCGCTTTGTTAGCCCGTAGAGCGCCTCAGAATAAAACGTTTAAAATTAAAAAACTGTATTTTATGGCTAGAGCTATTTCCCTATCGGAAATCTTTTTTACTTTGGACCTTTTAAATTTGAATACACTTTCACTATAACATGACACTTGCTTTCAAAAAGATTTCGGATGAAAATAAAATAATATTGCCGTGTCAGATGAACTAAATTGCCATGCCTACTATTAAACTAAACTGCCTTACACCATCGCACAGATAATGTAAATTCGTTCCAATGCATTTAAATTACTTTCAATTCTTTCGTTTCTAATACTATTAAAATGGCATTATCTTTTTAGAATTTCAAATTAAACGTGCCATGGCTTAATTTAAAATTCATTCCGTTCCGTGATTAGATACTTTAGATAGCACAGTTAGAATGATATTTGAGATGTGATGTGTTTTCCTGCGCACAAATGAGAGTCGGTATGTGTCAAGATCAAGACATTTTATTTCATAATTTAGGCCACCAGTCCATCACAAGAACACGTTGAACAGCATAATAACATTATTATTTGATGTTATTAATTAAGTGTTTCATAGTGGTCCAGTTATTGGTCCAAGGACTGTCATATTGGCGCAAAATAACATTTAATAACAAATATCTGAATCATATACACTTTCAACGGGCGCATGGGAAAATCACACACGAACGTAATAATAGCTATATGTCAGCGAAGTCGATGTAACCGAATTTACAAATAATAAAACCTTAATTATTTTGATTGTCTCCATTACATAGGCGAACAAAGCTGCGACATTTTGTTTTTTTCTCTTCAAAATGGCGTCCTTAAAGAAAACAAAGCCTTGGTCATATTGGCCGTGTTGGCTTATCCAGTCAGATTGCTTGAATTCATATTGGCAGAGTTTTCTCATATCGGCCGATTTTTTTCTCCATATTGGCCCTGTTTTTACCATATGATACGTGCAGTTTCGTGCAAACCACGGCAGATATTAAGTAGTTAATTATTAATACATTATATGGATATGTGAATACAACACGTTTATAATAATTTCAGATTATAAATATAGAATGTATGAACAACTATTGTAGAAACTTTACGTTTTGTCTATATCTAATATCTACTTAACATTCTTCATGTAAACCCTATACTTATCTAATTCAACAAATTGTTATCGATAATCAGTTGACTTTTTTTTTGTTTGATCTATATTTACATTTTGCAATGGATATGATATCTTTTGTATTTGTACATGACATAAGTTGATAAAACATATTCAAAGGTCTTTCAACTAACCAATATGCTCTGAAAAATAGAATTCGATATTCCTCATATTCTCTACACTCCATTATAAAGTGAAATTTATCCTCAATTACTGATATATTTCTAACATAACATAAATGACGGAACCTCATATTTCTTTCTATATTTAAGTTTCTATCCTTTTCAATAGCTAAATTATGCCAAGAACATCGAAATCTAGATAGAGAACTGCTTAGTATATATGACAATTCCATAGAGAGATATTGTTCAAAAGAATGTTAAGCAATGATTTATAGTGTTTGTAATAATAAGCTTTACTTGATACATCAACCTTTCCATACCATATTTGCATGTACAAATCTTTTACTCTTTGCTTAAACATAGTCAAAAACAAAGTTGGATTGTCGATCTCATGTGAAAGCCACGCATACCCAAAACAAAATGTGTACAATGAACTTCTAATTTCGCTGGACCATCTGTGGCTACCTGCCTCGTCCAAACGCATTAGCATGTAATAACATTGTAAAATGTACCTATGATTTTCCAACGAGATAAGCTTAAGCCAATACAGAATACATCTTGGAATATAAGCTGTACATAATGGAGTTCACCGCATTCTCCCAAACTAAAAAAGCTATCTGCTCGCAATGGTAAGTTACAATGAATTTTACCAAATGTTATATGAACTGTTTCCAAATTCTCATAATACGTATAACTCCATATTTCTGATTCATATATAATAATTGGTTCGGCCATACTATCAAACAATTTAAATATATCTATAACAGGTGGTGAACAAATCGTTCCTCAACCGGGACTCGAACCCAGGGTATCTGGTTTACCGTACCAGCGCTCTAACCACTGAGCTATCAAGGACATAATGTTAGGAATCGATATTTCATCATATACCTGTACCCGGTTACATACACCCCCACCAGATTGAAATTCGTCCCTGAATTTCTAATGGAGTTAACTCCAGGCCGGCTGTCAGACTTATTTTCATACTATTTCATGCTAACAGTCACGGTCCTGGATCCCGGACGAGCCCCCAAATATAACAGGTGGTGAAGAAATCGTTCCTCAACCGGGACTCGAACCCAGGGTCTCTGGTTTACCGTACCAGCGCTCTAACCACTGAGCTATCGAGGACACACGGTTAGGAACGATTTGCACCATATACCTGTACCCGGTGATGAAAAATTCGTTCCTCAACCGGGACTCGAACCCAGGGTTTCTGGTTTACCGTACCAGTGCTCTAACCACTGAGCTATCGAGGACATACGGTTAGAAATCGATATTTCATCATATACCTGTACCCGGTTACATACACCCCCACCAGATTGAAATTCGTCCCTCAATTTCTAATGGAGTTAACTCAAGGCCGGCTGTCAGACTTATTTTCATACTATTTCATGCTACAGTCACGGTCCTGGATCCCGGACGAGACCCCAAATATAACAGGTGGTGAAAAAATCGTTCCTCAACCGGGACTCGAACCCAAGGTCTCTGGTTTACCGTACCAGCGCTCTAACCACTGAGCTATCGAGGACACACGGTTAGGAATCGATATTTCACAATATACCTGTACCCGGTTACATATCCTTGGATTGAAATCTTCCAAATTTACGTTGATATAGAAAAATACATGCCGTTGATTTAGTTGATTGTTTTGCTAAGTTGTCGTGTGTTTTTGACCATGAGAGTTTTGGAGTAATATTAATACCAATATATATATAAAATTTCTCTTCGAAAAAGAATTACTTTGGTTTTCTTTAAGTTAATTTTCATGCTAGCAGATTTGCATAATTTCTCAATAGCGATACTTTGACGTTGAAGTTTGATGACTTTGTCAGCAAAACTTGACACGTCATCAGCATTCATTAGAGTTAAAATGTCTTCAATTCCTCTGAAGCAACGTATTTATTTGTTGAAAGGATACATAGTCACCCTGAATAGATTTAGTTCACTGCAACTTTAGTACAGGTAACATACAATTAGTATGTCATGTATATACATTTATTTACATTACATTATTATCATTACGTGTATTTAAAATCACTTCACTTACTAACCATGAACATTTATGAGTGTAACACGGGACATTCCGCTATGTATTTTATCTACAATATGCTGCTGTTAAACGAATAGTACATGGCTACGTAAGACCTTTCCTTTCGGGAAAAAATACTAAAACAACACATAATTCAGCAAATAGTATTCCTTTAAACTTTCATTATTGACAGCGTACGCGTTTGGTTCAAGGACGTGAGCAAATGCACTCTTTACGTTAAATACAGTACTTAACAGGTTTAGTTTTTCAAAGAGGAACTTCAACATTTAAGAATGTCTTGTTACAATGTGTAGTGTGATTAAAACGTCTACAACATCACAGTTGTGTCCTTTCTCGAATTAACTGCAACGTTTTTTTTTCACAAAACATCTTTGGATTTCTTTGGAATATTATGTGGAATTAAGTGTGCAATATATACAATATATAGCGGAAATTCCCGAGTTGCGTTTATTTTCCGTTTCAATGTATATATAGATAACGATGTACGTATTACTAAGTAAACGTTAAATACTATATTTTGTCTGCTTTGTTCAGTTCTGTTAAACTATTTGCGTTGGTCCAGTAGATTGTAGTTTGGTAACTTGCAATATAGTAGTACCCTTTCTAAAGTTGTATAATCTTGATAAATTGATGAGATAATGCGTAATGCGTGAGCACGTGTTTACCTTTATATAACCTTCGTGTTTAAGCAATAAAGCACACGTGTCTATACGTAATGTAATAGCAAGCATTGTCAGTGTATGCGACATACGAACCATTCACAGAACAAAGTCAGTCAAACCAAATATTTTATAGATTGATTGATTTAAAAACAGAATGTAACATATGTGTGTACTAAACATGATAAAGGTTACGTGAGAGACATCACAATCATACTAAGAAATATAAAAAGATCGGACAGGGAAAGTAGCATTCAAGGGGGACAGTCAACCACAAAACACAGAAATAAACATGCAAACAGACAAACAAGAAGGAAAAAGTAATATTAAAAACAAACGACATCACAAACACAATGGGGTTGACAATAGGGCTACCACCTTGGAACGGTCAGTGACAAAGTAGGCCACTGGGGGTTTAAACCGGTTCTAGGGTGCACCAAACCTCACACTTACCCTACTGTCATCCCATTAAAAAGGACAGTGTAAATAAAGAAATCCCCGCCATGATCAAATCTCTAACCAACAAGGCAGCATCAGTAGGCAATATAAGTAAAACACAAACATGCTCGTGTAAATATAATACAAAATACAATAGCCTAGAAAGCCACAATGAAGGTACTCAGTGACTTGGCAGAAGCCAGAGCAACAAAAGAATAAAGCATTAAGGGCACGACAAGAAAGATCATAGACAAACATCAAACGCCACCTTCCCAATGGGCTTTAGGTAGGCGTCATCATAGGGTCCACAACATGTCCGGTCATCGTACAATTAAAGAGGAAAGCATAGTGGCGAACTGTAAAAGGATGGAAAGCCCCTTGACTCTTAATCCGGTAATTACTTGTCCTAGCCTCACTGGCGCCACATGGTTACTTCTATCTCTTGTTTGTGTATGTTGCTTCCAAAGGATCCCTTTTGCAGTATTGATTTACTTCAGTTTGTAATTATGCCGAACACACACCGTAAACACGTCCGTCGAATAGGAATGTAGACCTGACTGTCCCGTGTATCTGAGGCAATCATCGTTATAAAATCATAGGACTATTTTCAATAGCTGGAGTAGGATACAAGTCCCGCGATTCCTGTGTACCCCATCCGCCTCTGTCTGGAAATACTAAGCTAACCCGTAGATTATATATCCTGCTGACCGTTCCAAGACGGTAACCCTGTCTTCATTACCCGTTTTGTTGTATATTTTCCATTTTGTAGTATATTTAGTTTTCTCTTTGTTTCAGGTACATTGTAGGCATGTGGTATCATTGCGTTTGGTTGCTGTAGTTTCTAGGGGACAAGTTTTCTCATTATTGTATACGAGCATGCTTGATGTGTAAAAATGACGTCTTTGCATATTTGTATTGTTAAGTTATAAATAGTATATCATATAATTAACATTTAGATTAATGCAGTACTTGCTAAGATCAACTCTCCCGAAGTCTTTGAAATAAAAGAAAGCTTGTGGCAGAGTACATATCATTATTGGGTTCGCTAATCTCAGAAAGTACTGAATGAACGTTTTCGATGAAGGGAAAATCTCATTATGTATGGGTATAAGTGCTTTAGTTAAACAAGTTAAGAAGGTCCTGAAACAAAACTTTATCTGAATTGAGCGCTATGTTGATAACTGTACTGCCGTAAATAAAAAAGTCGCCTGATTTAACAACAGTAAGTAAGGACAGGTAAGTCACAGTTAGGAGATACTGTATTGTCCCGAATATATACTGAAAGGAACACAAACGCATAATCAACCAATTGCCTATACGACACTATGATATACAACTAATTCCACTCAATTTTCCAGATATATCTCAACTTGTTTTGTACAAAAGGGCCTACAACTAATTACAGAAAGGACAACTCTGTCATGTAGTAGACCTTTGAATCAAAGCATATTTTGTTACATGAAAATCATAAATATTGAAGTTTCGCTTGAGAAAGTCCAGCTATTTCAGTATTGTGTTTTATGTTAAGAGACTGCAACGTTTAAAACCTAAGTTTGCTCACCTGGTTGAGCCAAATGCGCATTCTGTCTATAATGAAACTTTAAAGGGGTAACCATAGGTGTGTTCGGTGCTGTTTAAATCGTCTTTCAGAAAGGACAGGCCTAATGTCGCCCTGTACCATTCGATTAGCAGAAGCATATTGAACATACAATATATAGCGGAAATACCCATTATGCGTTTATTTTTCCTTTCAGTATAGAAATCGAACAACAATGAAAATAATTAAGATTTAAACCCATGTACAAATCCGTTTTTGCTGAAATGTAAACTGAATTGTTGGAATTGTTGGAATTGTAAGAATTGAATGCATTTTCGTGTTCGGACATTATTTAATTTAATAACACCTTAAAACTCGTTTGTCGAATGGGGGCGTAAACCGCACTGGCCCGTGTATCTGAGACTATCCTCGGTAAAGAATCATAGGAATACTTTCAATAGATAGAGAAGGAAACGGTTCCCATATGTCCTGTGTACCTCTCCTCCTCGGTCTTGAAAGACTAAGTTAACTCCTAGGCCATATAGCCCGCTGATCGTTCCAAGTTGGTAACCATGTCTTCATCACTCGTTTAATTATATAGTTTTCATTTCGTTGTATATTTAGTTTTCTATTTGTTTTAGGTACATTGCGATATGTGGTATCATTGCGTTTGGTTAATGTAGTTTCTAACGCATAATTTTCTAATTATTGTATACGAACATGCTTGGTCTGAAACAAATGTCTGGAAAGACTAAGCTTACCTTTATATATGTATTGATGAGCAGTTTAACGACATTCAATGCATTTGAACTGACTGGCTGGAACTGCCAGCGACAAAAGGAGCCAATGAGAGTTAAATAGTTTCTAAGATGTACAAGCTCATACACATATTCATCTTAGGAAGTAATTTTGGTTATTATAATATGTCATGGACTCAGGAAGACTGTTTTTCAAGAATTTGCATCGTGGCTTTTAAACTATATTTTTTTATGGAAACTGTTAATATGAATGTTTAACTATAGCTGAATTGAAATGCATAACACATTAATGTAAATTCATTATAACTGATAAATGGTGTGCTTTGTATTGTTTACACTGTCTTGTCTATTTGGGCGCTGAAGACAGGATAATAGCGAGGATTGTGCGCATTTAAAATCGATTCAAGCTAACCAGTAGGCCTTATTGCCTACTGACCGTTCCAAGTCGGTAACCCTGTCTTCACCACCATTTCTGTTGTTTTTTGTCTCTTTTATTGTAGTTTCAAGTCCTTGTTTGCAGTACAGTGCGGACCTACGATGCCACCGACGTTCGGACGCTGTGGTTTCTATAGGACCCTATATATCATTTTGTAGATTAATTTTCCATCCAGTACTTTTCAAAATAATTGTAGAACTGTATTATATGACTACGTGCCTGTCTTCCATAAAGATTGTGATAAATGGCAAAGGCAATTCAGTTGCACTTAGAGAAATGATGGGTTTGGTAATGGTAAATAGCAAAAGATGGCGTGTAGGAATGTATTAAAACATTAACGTTACATACGCTATACTTAAATCGCATGCACATTCGGAATATCTTGCTCATCGTACCTGTACACAGGCAGCTTTCCAGAATGAAAGATTTGTCAATCACAGAGACTCGAACACACGACCTTAGAATTCATATTTATTTTGGAATGTTTACAATTAATTTGCTGCAACTCTGCAGATATGCACGTGAAAACGTAATAGGCGTATTCTGCATACATGAAATTCTATCTATATGTACATGTAAAGTGGGTCAGGAATGATTATCCCTGTTGGTGTTGGTTGGTTTGCCGTAAAAACCCAGTTCAATGATATAGAGTGAAAAAATCACTTTTATTTATGCTAAGTCTGCTAAAATATATATAAAAAATGCAAGATAAACGTATTCATTACATAATGAAGTAATTCGTGATATCGATGATTTATAATTAATTACTTTTATTGTATTAAATGTAAGGACTTGTATTGTTTTAATCTCAATAGTTTTGAAGCTCAGTGGAAATTACTGAAACGGCCTAAACCGAACGAGAGTTGGAATTTGGATTGTCTTTGAATGAAGGTTAATCATAGTAAAACAAATAGTGTTATTATTTAGTTTGGATAGCCACATGCATCAAGGAATCGCTTCAATGCAGACTGTCTTATATAGGATTCTTTAGGAACATTTTTATTTTATTTTTTTTCAAATGTTACTCCTTCGCCAAAGTTTTCCTTATCATAAGCTACGTAGTCCGTCTACTTGAATATGGGTATTCAAATCGAACAGGAAAAACAGCATTCAAGTAAGGCAATCAACCACAAACGCACAGAGAAACAAAGAACACATTAATTTTAAAGATGAATAAAAAAACAAATAAGACATCACAAACAGAGACGGGTTGACAATCGGGCTACCGCCTTTGGACGGTTAAAGAAACACTTGATCAATGAATGTCATATAATCCCTGTGGGATGAAAAGATAAAAATATTGATTGGAGGTACGGGAAGACTTTCTACGGTCTCAGTAGAATGAAGTTGTTTCGGTGCAATGAGTTGTTAAATGTATGGCTGTACAAACGAATATTAAGGAATTAAAAAAATGAATAATGGTATTAAGACGAATAAGTCGTGTGAGTCATTTATAATGTAACTTCTGTATCTCATTATCCGGCTCATCTTCATTTGCTTTAAATTACACCTACATTTATTGCCAATAAATCTAACTGTTTTCCTCCGCCATCGCTCGCAATGTCAGGGTTATTAATATGTGACAAATGTATTAACCCTCACTATATAATTATATGTTGGTTATTATTGCGAATTATACATCCCAGACTTATATATATTAAGCTCATCACCTCTGCATTTGATTATAACGTTAAAGTGTATTCGCCTCTGATACTTCTTAAAACTTACTAGTGGGGCAGAACAATTGAAAAAATGAAAATGAAAAAATAAATCATGTTTTCATGTATATGTATTAACACAGTGAAAAAAACAGATTTGTATTAACGGTATTGCTACTTCTTAAAGAGTACGTCTTGTTATCAACCTAGTTAACCGAGGCTGTTTTGCTGACTTTCGGTAATGTTTATTCAAACAATATTAACATCTTGTATGTTGTAAAGCTGAGTGTAATAAAATGACACACAGCAATCTTGACATTTTGAAATTAAACTTGTGGTGACCCGTCAGTTTTTCAACATACTTTGAATATATGCAAAATATAATGAATACTAAGTCTATAAAATGTATATTAGTTCTAAGCAAATCTTTTTTGCAAAATACCAATTGTTGAATATACTAAGTTATACATTTACGATATGTAAAGTTAAGGTATAATAACGAAAACTAATTAAAACTTAAAATTTTATTTAATTATATGCTAGCGATTTGAAGTCCGAATGATACTGAATTAATAAATCGAGATACTAATTGTAATGATTGGTTACGACTCCAGGTTTGCCGCGTGTTACGAAGTTACTGTTTTTAATTATGTCGCTTATCTTCTAGAATTACACCCCTCTATTGAAAATGGAGAAATATTAAACAAGTTGACAGATTCATACATGATCAAATACGAAATAATACAAAAAAAACAAAAAAAAATCAACGGATCGGGACGATATCATTCATAATTTTGGACGTGGAATATTTTTGTATTATTTTTGCAAAATTGGATTTCAGCATGGCAAGTCATTGATAATGGCGGGGATAATTTACCGTCGGCTCGAATCCTGCATCTTATTTGAAATTAATATGAAAATTGAATGTAATTTCTGAAGTGCACTAAATACGAGCATAATAATTATGGAATACACTTAATACGAGTATTAATGCTTCTGGAGTGCAATAAATACGAGCAACAATAGTTCTTGAGAGCACTAAATGCGAGTATTTATGATTTCGGAGTGTTCTAAATGTAATTATTTATGGTTTTGGAGTTCACTAAATACGAGTATTAGTGGCACCGGAGTGCACTAAATATGAGTATTAATGGTTCTGGAGCACTGAATACGATTATTAAAGGTTCTTAAGAGACATACATACGGATATTGATGGCTCTGGACTGTACTAAATACGAGCATAATCGTTTTGGAGTAACCAAATTACGAGTATATGGCTATTTGGTGCACTAAATGTGAATAGTAATGTATCTAGATACACTAAATACGAGTATTAGAAGTTCTGGAGTGGACTAAATATGAGTACTAATGTTTCTTGAGTGCACTAATTACGAATATGAATGGTTCTGGAATGCACTAAATACGAGTTTAATGCCTCAAGAGTGCACTACATATGAGTATTAATGGTCCTGAAGCCCAATAAATCCCAGTATTAATGGTTCAGAGGCGCATAAATATGAGTATAAATGGTTCTGCAGCGCACTAATATGAGTATTAGTGGTAATGGAGTGCACTAAATATGAGTAATTATGGTTTTGGAGTGTACTAAATAATGCTCGCATATATAGTATTGTTGTTGTAGGTGGGATGAACACAGTTTGCAATTGGATGGTCAGCAATTAGACGATGTTGTAATCAAAATATAACAAGTTCATGCATGTTGAAGACGAGTAGGAATTCTGGTCTAATCTATATAGTGAGTGCCCAAAGAAGTGTAGTGATGACACCACCTGGTTTTGTACATGTCTTTGTTTCATAAAAAAGTGACTTTTAGTAAGGCTGGACATTTTTTGTTCAGAATGGCCGAAAACACTTTAAACATATACATTTATAGCCCGTATAGTAACAGTGTACCATGCAGTGAGAGGCTGAAGTGGAATACTATAACTAAGTACTTTTGATAAGATGTTTACATGAATATTCAACAATAGGTTAATCAAATACTGTTTACAGTGATTATCAGACAACATAATTGTATTCTGTATTGTACATACACACATATACAGTATTTAACTAGTTAGGAAAGAAGTTGAATTTAACTGTAGGTCTAGTAATATTCACGGGGAATTCTATTCAGGGGGATTTTACTTTGGTTAATATCTGCAAATCCACTGTCACGAGAATTCTAGAACTCTCGAATAGTAAACTCGAAAGCGTATCCGAAAACTCTATCATCATAAATTAAGTTGATTTAAATTATCACAATCTCGGTAGGTTCATATACTCGTACTTGTACAAGCAAGACAGATTTTCTTCTAAAGAGTGATTAACTAATACTTACTTATGTCTTCAAATGTATTAGTTTTAAAGAAGAAATTGTGTTAATACTTGTTAAATACTTTTTAGAATTATTAGTTATAAGAAACATGTTGAATCGATATTAATTTAAAGTGTATCGTTTACGTTTCAAAAATACGAATTTAACTTTCCGTTTACAGTACCGATAATTATAGCTGTTAAACATCAGTCAACGAAAAAGCGATATCTGCGTTGTATATACAACTGATTCCGGAGTGTTCAAATAATACGTCCTTAATGAAAAACAAATCAATATCACACGTACAAGTAATTAGCTGCATCTGAAAACACTTTGTACGATTACACATGCAAATCAATAATTAGAGCAATAGTAATCAGGTAATTGCATAATAAACCATGCTTTAGACTATTAAGCAGTTACGCAAATCACTATACCTTGCATATCTTTTCAATTCCTGTTTTTGTCGCATCATGTTTTTGACATTTAAATAGATTTGAACATTTAGCTGCGTCATTCCCATTGGGCAATCATAACTGGGGTTATCATATATTAATTATATGAACTATACGCAAATGTAGTAAATATATATAAACTACATGTGTGTAGATTTAAAGATGTACATTTTAGTAGGAGTCTAGGTGTCAGACTCTAACAAATAATGCTACTTTTTATCTAAAAGCCCGAAAAATAATGAATGAGTCTAAACATGGTCCCTTATATACTGGGACATTAATGTTGCACAGTATTGTGTGCTATCCTATGTAAGACACCAGGATTATGCATGTTATGCCCGAGTGCTTTCAAAACCTATGATGAATTCAAATGTTAGACCTTAGAGACGGTAACATCAATGATGCATGTATTTTATGTATATCACAGTATAGAAAAGAACAAAACCGGATGAACTCCGTGTAAGTAAATTAAATATTGATTCTACATCTGCTGACTTGATTTTTGATTGGACTACTGGTTATACCATTTAAGTATGCCTGTCAAACCAAATACGAATACATTTATAATTATTGTCATACTGCAAAGATTCTCGGGATTTTATTGGTCAATAGGCCGTAGACATGAGCCCATGTCTACGTCTCGCGACGTGAATATAGGACAATTTCTCCCTAGGTACCCCATACCTGCAGTACACAAAAACAAAATGGCGACGATAACGTTGCCGATTTGTTTTGGAAACCGCCGATTGTTTTTTTTCTATTGCTTTTCTGCGCTTTCCATTGTGTGTAAAGGTCTGAAATAATCGTAAGTATATATTTTTTTGCAATTTTACTGATAATAAAACATTAACATAGTGATAGAATAAGTTTATTTTATGAAAAATCCGCCTAATATAACGACGTTAGAGGGAAGACGTCACGAAAAGAAACAACGTCTAGTTAGAGGCATGTTACGGGGAAATGGGCGCAATAAAAATGAAAACGTTTTTTGGCTGTTTTGTTTCTTAAATAAATGGTAACAACTTTGAAGTATGACAAATGCTTTATAAGAATTCTTGACAGGGAACATGGGCTCGCATTCCCTGCCTGGAAAGTATATTCCCCCTCGCCTAACGGCTCGGATGAATATAATTTCCAGGCAGGGAATGTGAGCCAATGTCCCCTGTCAAGAATCCTAATAACTAATAGTGTTTAATATTCAATATGCAAATGCACTTTTCTAAGCTCCATTAACCATATCATGATTTTTTTATTGATTGTTAATGAAACTAATTGGTGTGGTGTGAAGAAGTCGAACACTAGGATACTGCTTGATGTATGAGGTATATGGCTCTTACTAAGACTGATACATTTTGCTTTGTGGCCGAATTATCGGACTACATGTACATTGTTTGACAGATGCAATATTAACGCAATATCACTATCATTATGTATTGTTAATCGACAACAACCAGTCAAGTCAAAACTCAGTTCTATAATCAGTGGAATTCGGTGCACTAAATTGTATGTAGGAGTGCTGGCTAATGTTTTAAGCAGTATCAATAGAGTATGTTCATGAGCGATACTAGAAGATGCAACACCTCTCACGCCTATACCGTAATTAGCCGACCTTATTGTAATCATAGTAATATGAAACCTTAACCAATTTGGAAATCAAATTAATGTTATAACCAGTGTATTTAATATCCGTTTTAAGAAACCAAAGCAATAGCAGACTGAGTTATCTTATTATGTAATTCTCTGAAACTTTTTAGCCGATAAGATGTTATTACAAGATGAAGCCATGCAATATGCTGAGACAAAATTAATGAAATATTATTATCAAATGTTTTGCTGTCACAGTAACAATTACCAAATGTTTGTTATAAAACATGTTACAAAACGATGTATTTTTACAAAATAACGATCTGTACATATGTTTGATAAAACAGATTCCAACACACTCTAATGGTCAAGTTTTGTAAAAAACATATAAATTCCTTTAACATAAACAGTATGGTTCCTGTCAGATTCCTGGGCCAATTTCCTCCAATGATAGACGATTGTAAGACGGAATTTGTTTCTATTCAGCGAAATTAAATGCCACGACTCTTGACAACTGCTGTTTACGTATATCTTTTGAAATGTGCAGCACTTCTGCAAACAACACTTAAGACATTCCCAGTACGGCAAAATACCACGTTGACTTTAAACACTTCCTATAGTGCTTAATGTCTTTACCGCCAATACATTACACTTAGAAATAACGACTTTGGACTCCAATAAGAGTTTCATTTTCATGTCAAAGGCAAAGCACCGACATATTTCTTTAATTTGACTTATTATTTGGATTTCCATGGATGCTTAATGGCAAATTTCCCAGTTTACATAAATTATTTTTAATGGCATTTAACATTTGAGTTGCATATATATACATAGATTGTGTAAAAAAAATGAAGAAATTTGCGCTTTATACATGTTATGGGTTTTGGCGTTCACTATATACGGGTATTAGTGGTACTGGAGTGCACTAAATATGAGTATTAACGGTTCTGGAGCACTGAATACGATTATTAAAGGTTATTGAGTATTAAAGGTTCTGGACTGTACTAAATACGAGCATACTTGTTTTAGAATGCCCAAAATCGAGTATATTGGCTCTCTGGCGCAATAAATGTGAGTAGTAATGGAAATTGGTACACTAAATACGAGTAATAATGGTTCTGGAGTGCACTAAATATGAGTATTAATGGTTCTAAAGATGCTCGCATATATTTTATTGTTGTTGTAGGTGGAATTAACACATGATGAAATTGGATGGGCAGCATTTAGACGTTGTTGTAATCAATATTATAACAATTGCATGCATGTTGAAGACGAGTAGTAATTCTGGTCTAAACTATATAGTGAATGTCCAAAGTAGTGTAGTGATACACCACTTATATAAAAATAAACTCACCAACGTATCTGGTTAATAAACTCACCAACGTATCTGGTTAATAAACTCACCAACGTATATGGTTAATAAACTCACCAACGTTACTGGTTAATAAACTCACGAACGTACCTGGTTTTGTACATGTTTGTGTTTCATAAACAAGTGACTTTTAGTAAGTTTGGAAACTTTCTGTTCGGAATGGCCGAGGACACTTTAAACATGTACATGTATAGCCCGTATAGTAACAGTGTACCATACAGTGAGACACTAAAGTGGAATACTATAACTAAGTACTTTTGATCAGTTGTTGACCTAAATATTCAAAAATAGGTATGAACATGATACTATTTACAGTGATTATCAGGCAACACAGTTGTATTCTGTTTTATACATACATACGTAAATAGTATTGAACTATTTATGAAAGAAGTTGAGTTTAACTGTTGATCCAGTAATATTCGCGAAGTTTTTACTTTCGCTAATATTCGCGATATCACTGTTTCGCGAATTCTAGAACTCGCAGATATTAAACTGGAAAGCGTATCCGAAAACTCTATCATCCAAAATTAAGTTGATTTAGATTATAACATTCTCGGTACGTACATATACTCGTATTGTACAAACAAGAAAGGTTTTCTTCTAAAGAGTGGTTAACCAATACTTATTTATTTGTTTAAAATTTGATTTAAAGAAGAAATTGTGTTAATACTTGTTAAATACTGTTTTTAATAATTAGTTATAAGAAACATGTTGACTCGATATCAGTTTAAAGTGCATCGCATATTTTTCAAAAATACGACTTTTTTGTTCTGTTTACAGTACCGATAATGATCAGTCAACGAAAAAGTGATTTCTACGTTTTATATTCAACTGAACCCGAAGTGTTCCAATAATACTTCCTTAATGCAAAACACAGCAATATCACACGTACAAGTAATTAGCTGCTTCTGAAAACAGTTTGGACGATTAAACGTGTCAATAAATAATTAAAGCATTCGTTATTGCATAATAAATCAAGCTTTAGACAATTAAACAGTTACGCAAATCACTATAAATTGCATATCTTATCAATTCTCGTTTTTGGTGCATCATGTATTTGACATTTAAATACATTTGAACATTTAGCTGCGTCATTCCAACTGGGCAATATGCATCATTTTGGTTAACATAATTATATTAGCTATATGTACTATATGTAAATGTAGTAATTATATATATTCGACATGTACACTATGTATTATAAAAATGATTGCATTTGGATTGTGTGTATATTTATAGATGTACATTTTCGTAGTAGTCTAGGTTTCAGACTCTTAACCGACAAATAATGCTCCTTTTTATTCTAAACGCCCAACAAATAATGAATGAGCCTAAACATGGTCCCTTATTTACAGGGATATTAATTGTGCACAGTGACATGTGCTATCCTATGTAAGACAACAGGATTATGCATGCATTCAAAATATATGATGAATTCAAATGTTTGACCTTAGAAACGGTAACACCAATGATGCATGTATTTTTATGTATATCACATTATATATTTTTCAAAAGAACAAAGCCGGCTGAACTCCGTGTAAGTAAAGTAAATATTAATTCTACATCTGCTGACTTGATTTTGATGGGACTAAGGGTGATACCATTTAAGTATGCGTGTCAACTATCATAAATATGTGTTTCAGTTTAATATTCAATGTGAAAATGCACTTATTAAAAGCTCCATAAACCATCTAATGATTTTTTTTAATTATTGTTAATGAAACTGATTGGTCGAACACTAGGATAGTTCTTGTTGTATAAATAAAATAGGAATTCAAATGATGTATATGGCTCTTACTAAGACGACTGATACATGTTTACTTTGTGGCCAAAGTATCGGATTTGAGAATAGATCATGGCGGGAATTTCTTTATGTACACTGTTCTGTTTTAATGGGCTGACAGTAGGGTATGTGTGAGGTTTGGTTCACCCTAGAACCGGTTTAAACCACCCAGTGGCCTACTTTGCCACTGACCGTTTCAAGGCGGTAGCCCTATTGTCAACCCTTTGTGTTTGTGATGTCGCTTGCTTTTATTATTACTTTTGCCTTCTTGTTTGTCTGTTTGCGTGTTTGTTTTTGTGTTTTGTGGTTGACTGTCCTCCTTGAATGCTACTTTCCCTATCCGATCTGTTTATATTTCTTTACATGTACGTTGTTTGACAGATGCAATATTAACGCAATCCGTTGTTAAATGAGACGTATCCGCTGTTATTATGTATGAAACGTCTTAGCCGATAAGATGTTAATACAAGATGAAGCCATGCAATAAGCTGATATAAAATTAATGAAAGATTATCATCAAGTGTTTTGCTGTCACGGTAACAGTTACCATATGTTGTTATAACACATTACACAAAACGATGTAATTTTACAAAATAACGATCGGTACATATGTTTGATAAAAACAGATTCCAACACACGCTAATGGTCAAGCTTTGTAAAAAACATATACAGGCCAGAACGATACATATGCTTTGATATGAATCATTGAATTATTAAATGTTATATTTTAATGTGCAATAATATCTTTACACCTTTAAGAATGGTGTTGTTATTGTACACATTAAAACATCAAACGTGCTAAGCAGTTATACTGTGCTTGTGTTAACATTTGCACTTTATAAGAATGTACAATCTATTTTGTAATTTTGTAATTTGTATTATAATAAAATAATATGTGTACACATTTACTGAAAAACGATGTGAACGGAGGAAAACGTACAAGTTAAATATATGTATGCAACTTATAATATACATGGATAATATACATGTCACGGGTCATATACCAGTACATCTATTCTAACAATTACAAAATTATTGAATATTTGCATCGGGTTTATATCGTTACCTTTTGGACGTCCCGGACTTGAATATCATCGATACCAAAGGCCGTAGGTCTGCGGATTTGATGGTTTTTTTCCCGTCACGAACACCTGGTTTTTGATATTATATTTCTTATCTGACATAAATGTGTATGTATATAACACACAAATTTTCGAGAGATTGAGCTCAATACAAACACATTCTCACAACTTACAGTGTACATCTGAAGAAAATGTGCAGCTCTCTCCTGTTTCTAACAATTTAAATGTGTTGTTTGAACGTAAGTTTGCTTTTAAATACCGTTTTTGTTATTTTGAATGTTTCAGGACTCGCTTAAATATACGTCTTAGCGGTGAATGATGTGACGTCAGACGTATTGATAAGACATGCAATACCCTCTCAACATGCCGTCAGCATGGCTATTTTAATAAACCATGTTGAATTGGTTAGTATGAATGAGAACGATGGAGAATGCATGTAACTTTCTGACAGACAGAAATACAATCCTACGCAATACAAATCAGTCTTCCGCAATACAAATCAGTGGCATCTCGTAGCAAGATTTCTCCCCGAGCTACGAATCTGTGGCGTGGCGTGGCCGTTTCTACTCGCAACGAAAGTGCAGTGCTGTGGGCATAAACATACATCTCCACGCGCTATGAATCAGTAGACTAAGTATTACTTCTAACTTATCCTTTTTGATTATCGGACCCAATCACTATGGCTTTACAATAAAATACCGCCGGTGTTAGGAGACTTGAGAGGTTTCGCATAATATACTACCTCTCATGAACAGACACTACAATACACGTTTGTTACTTTCTTCTCTTGTTTGTGTTCCTCCCGTTTTACTGTATTTATTTACATTATCAACCACGCAGATTAATTGGCCGAGTGGTTAACGACGTTGCGTTGTAAACCTTCTCACCTCTCACCGCTGCGGGTTCATATCCCAATGAGACTCGACTTGTAAGTGAGGAAGTGTTGATTCTTACGGATGGCAGGAGGTGTACAGTACTAATTCTACCCAGGAAAAGTGAGTGGTCTGCCTCCACAAAAAAAATCGACCGTCATATATAACATTACATGTGTTGAAAATGAAGTGAAACACCATATAAACAAACAAAATATTAATTGGATTTCTGTACTCATAATTATGTCCTGTATTGTCTTATTATTGCTGGAAGTTGCTATGGGCCTTAATATAAATTATTCGCATTTTTTCAACAATTACAATCAATTATATTTACTTAGACAACATATTAAATCTATTAGTCTATTTCGATTCTGATAAAAAATAATCCTATTTTTAAGTAATTATCAACGATGTGTTCAAATATATCTTTATATTATGTTTATGTAGGAAACATATTAAATATAATCATTATAATAGTCTGAAATATTGGATTCTGGTAAACAATCCCGTGTTTAAATAATTTACAGCAATACGTTTCATCAATTACGGTATTATTATATTTACGTAGACGACTCATTAAATATAGTAATATGAAATGTAAAAGGATTTTTGATAAAACAATCCCGTCCATGCAGCAATGGTTCCAATAGTAATAAGTGATATAAGCCTATCTGGAAATGTCTGCTCTACGAAGATGCCAATAGACAAAATACACAAGCTAATTAATTGAAGATATAGCGGAGAACAATTGACACATACGAGTTTTTGATCATGATGAATGTTCATGGGAAGTGTCCAAAATTACTTAAGACTGAGATAGACTTATTACAAAGGGATGGCGTCAGGACAGTGAATCAAAATTCAAAGATGTTTTACATTCCATATGTCTGAAAAGAGGAAGGTTTTCATATTTTACAGCTACGTTATAAAGTGTACATGTAGAGAGTGACAACGTAGCAGTTTCAAAATACACATTGGGATGTTAAGTGATGTCAGTACTATACAAAATTGAAAAAGTATGCTTATTTTTTGAAAAATTAACGTTTTTGCTCAAACTTAATATGTGTGATTAAGTGTACAAGTGTTTACACGTTTTACAGACCTAATATTCCATGTGGGTTATTTTGAAAGCGAGTACATCCCCGCCTTATACAGCACTACGGTCAACATACAACAAGAGACGTAAAACACTTTTTACATCTAGGAATTACATAACATGAATAACAAACATTTAGAATAAAGCGTTTAACTCAACATTATTGATATTGATTACAGCTAGTATATTGCACTATCAGTGTCACAGTGGTGATACACACTTATAATAATAAAATAATAAATTATTTATTTTATGAAATTACAACTCATTAAGAGTATAGAAACGATTGCAACTAATAAACAATATCAAGTGAATACATGCACAGAACATTACTAATATGTTACACGCTAAGCTGGCATACAAAACAAGTTTAACTACTAACACAACCTAATTTGAGCGGAACATCTGTTATCTTGAAACAAATATAGTTTATAATTGTATTTGAAAGCATAATTAGAAACAGAAGTCCGAATATTTTCTGATATTGGTCCTACCCCTCACCGCTGCGGGATCGAATCCCACTGGGAGATCAATTTGTAAGTGAAAAAGGGTCTATTCTTACGAGAGTCATACAGTCCTGGTTCTAACCAGAAAAAAATGGTGTGGTCTGCATCTACCATAAAACAAATCGACCGTCAAATATGACCAAACATCTGCTAAAAATGACGTGAAAAGCTATTTAAACAAATTTAACATGAGCGAAATCCATTCACAAAAGGCCTTAAAAAGGTCTAAAGTTATAACAATTAGATATACAAGTCGAACCGGAAATGTAGCATTCAATGACCACAGTCACACACAAACACGCGCACAGATACAAACAACAACAGGACTACTGCATTTGAACGATCAGATGCAAAAAAGAGGCAGCTGTGGGGTTACACCATGTTCTAGGGTGCGTCAAACCTCACTCTTACCCGATTGTAGATAAATACATTGAACAGGAAGTCTAGCATTCACGTAAAGCAGCCAATCAAAATAACGCACTGAAAACAACACATAAAATGAATATAGTAAGTGCATCTAGAAGTTAGTGTGTAGGTATCACATTAAACACTTTGAATGATTTATACTCAGTTTTTCAGTATGTAGCATGACATAAAGGTGTTTGTGATTTTGGCAGTCTTTCGTTTGTGTATTATGATAACTAGTATGATAAATAGTATGGTAACTAGTCGTTATGGTGTGCTCACTAAGTGTGTAAGTGTATCTGACATGCATTTAATTGACAGTAACACGGGTAATATACTGCCCCTTTAAAAGCAACGGATTGCTTTGGGCGGAACTACAGCTGAAGCAGGAGAGTTATTATACAGACGGATTACTTAGGTCAGAAGTATAGCTGAAGCAGGAGTGGTATATTACAGACGTATTGCTTAGGTCAGAAGTATAGCTGAAGCAGGAGTTGTATATAACAGACGGATTGCTTAGGTCAGAAGTATAGCTGAAGCAGGAGTGGTATATCACAGACGGATTACTTAGGTCAGAAGCATAGCTGAAGCAGGAGTGGTATATTACAGACGGATTGCTTAGATCAGAAGTATGGCTGAAGTAGGAATGGTATATTACAGACGGATTATATAGGTCAGAAGTATAGCTGAAGCAGGAGTGGTATATCACAGACGGATTACTTAGGTCAGAAGTATACCTGAAGCAGGAGTGGTATATTACAGACGGATTGCTTAGGTCAGAAGCATAGTTGAAGCAGGAGTGGTATATCACAGACGGATTACTTAGGTCAGAAGTATACATTAAGTGGTATATTACAGAGGCATATTGACATGAAACATATGTTTGTGAAGGAGATAAACTTCGGCTCGTAACATAGCCTGTCCAGTCCTGTCTTTGTGTTTGGTTTGAATACGCTGATTATTGGTGTATAGAAACCAACAGTTACAAGATGTGTTTTGTTTTCATTTGTACATTTACGTCTTTCACAAGCGCGAGCTATCAAATATTTCACAGACTATATATCATCCCTCGAACAAGATCAATACCGAGGTCGTACTGATATCGGTATTGATTTTGAATTCTCAGGATGATATCAGGTGTGATATGGAAAATGGAGAGTGATAATTTATACTTATCAACGTGCAATATCTGTCCTTATCAACGTGCAATATCGGTCCTTATTGTATACTTTCATATTGTCCCGTTTAGTTTGCATTGAGTTAAGTGTGCAATATTCTACGATAATGCACACATTGATATTGCACCGGAACTTTTTCTCGCGCTTGCTAAGAGCCGCGAAAATAGAAATAAGGAACTACTTTCAAATAAAATGAACGGAATCCTGCCTATAGCGTCAACAACAAAAAAACGACGTATTTTTGTTCAACCTTTTATGGCAAAAATTGATAAAATAATTGAAATGGTCACTCACCCACTATTTTTAACGTTATCAAATGGTAAACAAACGTTAGAAAATCGCTTAACGTTTTTAATGACGTCATCCGAAGTCGACGTCGTTTTCGCGCAAAATAATCATCCGCACAAAATGAAACGGAATGACATTATAGGAATTCCATCGAAAGCTATAAAAATAACACAAATATAATGAAAATTAATAGTCATACAATTAGCATTGATCGAAAACAATATGAAAGTATACAATAAAAAGGTTATTGAATTTGTATGGCTAAACATTACTTGGAACTCGTTGCTTTGGCCAAAACAACTCGTTCCAAGTAATATTTAGCCATACAAATTTAATAACCTATAGTATTAAGGTGCACTATCGGTCATATCAACTTTCAATATCGGTCCTTATCAACGTGCAATATCGGTCCTTATCAACGTACAATATCTTAGAATACTGAACAATTAAATCCATGCAATGTTAAAAAGGCAATATGAAAGTACATAATAAATGAGTGTATTGATTAAGTTTAATTCAAATATTTATGAAGTTTGTATGTGTTGTTCAAGGGTAACACAGACTAGATAAAAATGTAAACATATTTAACAAGACGTTTTTGGTAAACATATGAGTTCAGTGGGATTAAACCTAATGCGATATAATCCTTACGGAAGCAATTTAGTTACATTGTTAAGTTAACTACATTTGTAAATCATTTCGACACTTGCAATGAATTATGTTCAAGAAATAATACACCAGTCGACACGTGTTATCATTTAAGAATGCATTTTTACATTTCAAACACACCAAATTAAATAAATATAGAGTGAAATTAAAGGGCATGTCTCCATCACTTTATCCGTCAGTTAGCTAATGAGTGAAAACCAATCATGCAAGATGTAATTATGCTGAAGTGCTTTCTAATTACAGCTCAGAATAAAAAATCATTAAAACGTGAATAACAGAAAATCAATATTACACGCAAACAGGAGTTTAAATTGAAGGATAGCCATTTCAAAAGTCAACAACTTCCATCACATTGCCAAACAAGAACGATGATTGACAGCAAATACCGATAATTATTATGATTAAACCGTCTTATTAGACAACATATGACATCACAAAATGAATGTGTACGCAAGATGTATTTCCACGTGATTGAGTGACTTTAAACTAAATAGTTCGTTATGGTATGAAACCACTAATTATTTTCCCCAAAGACACCGATGTTAAAGTGTCATATAATAATTATTTGCTGCAACTTCAACTCAAGTATGGAAAAAGGTGGGGTCACAATACATGTAAGAAAGTTATTGTTTGTTTACTAAAGAGGTCAAGGGTACAGCTGATTCCAGTGATGGTTGCTCACAAAGTGTAAGCATATAGTCGAAATTTCGAAAATGTTTATCAGTGATCCAGTAAAACCTATTAATACGCTCCGTATACATACAGCCACAAAATCGAACAGAAATGGGCAGTTTTTCCCTGCTTATAATGCCCATTTCAATACATATTATATATATCAGTAGTGCATTATTAGTGACAATAGTATACATGTATATATATATATATGGAGCAATATATATCTGAGAGAACAGTAGCACACTCGGTTTCAGTCTGTTCATGAGAGGAAGTTTAAGCTACACAATTCCTATTTAATCAGGTAAAGCACACCGATGCAACACATATATCTAATCCATACTGAGTGTCGACTTATGGTTCCATTTTTACGGTCCATACTTGACTTAATGACATGATGAGGGAGTGGTTTATCGCTCCGCTGAATTTGAAACCAAACAATGACTTGAACGCGGTATATAAAGACCTCTGTATTGTACAGAATTGAAATAATACACAAGCATCGTACGGTTCGATTACTTCGAACACAATACTGCCAAGCACTGTATCTAAAACAATTGCGGAAACATGAGATAAATATATTAACCTTAGTGTATTCCTTAAACGATAATCCTCTTTATATAAATCTCATTACATATCACACGACTATGAAACAGATACAAACAAGTCACAAAAACTATCTATAACTTTTACATTTCAATAATCCAACTGAGTCCAAAGTATAAACATCGCCACCGTTTTCATTTACAAATATAAATGCTATTGATTTAAGCGGTTATTTAAAGTGCAACATATTCATACGTTTACATGTATTTACTGACGTGTATTCTATAGCATTCGTGATAATAAATGGACCTAAAGTGAGCATGTACTCTCAGGAGAAAAACATTTAGTAGTTGTTCCATAATATTTACCATGTTTATGTTGTCGCTTATGTCGCTAATTAATTGGCATTCATACATGTGTTTATCAAATATATGTCTTGGATGTATGCCTTTAAATGAAGGCGCATTGATTTTATGTATTATGTTTTCGTCCAATTGATTTTGCTATTATCAATTATCATATTTCAATATATACATTGCTTGCATCATATGCTCATTTTCCAAGTACAGCTACTAAAAGAATCGTCTTTATCGAAGCGATAATCATTTCATAATTTTAAAGTGCGCGTAAAAACTTGTATATATCCAAAAAATCAAAATCATCCAAGCCTAGCAACATTAGCTTAATATGATACATACTATTTATTTTCGTTAAAAGGGCATGCATGTATATGGTATTTGTAGCTTTAAGGTGCAACGTAATAAGCCTAGGACCGACTTAAGCGGTATAATACAGTCGCCTTTATCAATATAAATTTCAGACAGATTTGTGATTAATCAACAATATGTTAAAATAATGCAGTTACAAAGCGTCACTTGATATCATGCGACATCTTAAAGGATCACACGAATAAATGAGTCGACGCGATTTTCACAAATAATACATTCATGTTGATTTGGCCAGAATTTTTTCTTTTTTCTTTTTTTATTCCTTTATATATTTATTGATTTATTTATTCATTAATTGATTTTTTTCTTGATTTTTTTCTTATTAATTTATTGATTCACCGAATATAAATGAATGTATAAAAGTTGAACTGGAAGTGTGACATTCACAAATAACGGTCAACCAAAAACCCACATGCAACACACACTACAACCACAGTGAAAACAAAATAGTAAATCATGGGATATTTTTCAGATAATCTTGTTTTGTTGTCAAATGGATGGAACTCAGAATTTCATGGCTGATCTATGCCATTGAAAACATCAAACAGATGCTAGGCTGTGTACTGTAGCGGTTATGAACAATGTAATTAACATAAGTATCACCTATATGCATGAACAAATAAAACGTTATTTGCGAGGAACGAAAGCAAAATTATTGGTTTACCTATTTTATAACAATTCTTAGTTCGTTTTGATATCAATGTAATGGGCGATAATTTTAAACTTTAAAATCTTAGTTTTTATTTCATTATAATGACAATGTTATTATCAGTTGCTTGTGGTGTTTTTATAACATTTGAAAACCAGAACATTTATTTAATAACAATTAAATATGTTCTTGGCAATATTATTATATTTGTATAGGAAATATGCTGTTTTAACTAAAAGGGGGATAACTTTGATACTAATATTGGATCACCAATATTAATACCCTACGCCATGCTAATAGTTTACGATACTTCAACTAACCTTCCAAATAACGCCAACATTAAACTACAAAACCAATTACCGGAAACTCTATCCAGATGTTCACGTTGCATAATAATGTATATTTGCAGATTAAAAGTATAATATTTTGCATGGGTTCTTAAAATTTCCCGTGATTGAATACGCGTAAAAGTAATTATAAGATGGAACTCTCAATTCAATGCTTCAGTTTTGGGATTTGGTCTGGCCGATTAATCTATAAGTTTAGATTCTCAAAATATGTAAGTTACATATATAGATCTCATCATCAGTAGGTTTAGAAACGGTGTACATGTGTTGTACGCTTTGACTGTTGTTGGCGGGATAGCTAGTTTCACATAACAACCAATACAGGCCATTTCTGTCAGCTAGATGTCCATAACGTATTGCTAAACTTAGTTGTGTTCAGGATATTTCTTTCAACATTCTTTAGTGTATAGTATGCTAATAAACGTCAATACTGTCCCAGATACAAACTATATATATATATATTACTGCGCATTCGTTGCAGTAATGAAATAAACTATTTTTCTACCATTGGACACTTGGGAATGGATATTGATGACATCTACGACTCAGAATTTCCTATGCAATATAGCGACAATGGAATGCATATGTCATATATTATTGTCATGGCCCAAGCCTTTAAATAGAACATATGTTGCACTCTACATAGCATATGTCCTTGTATTGAGAAGAAGAAGAAGGAGAGAAGAAAAAGAAGGCGCATACGAAGAAGAAGAACCAGCAGTACAAGAAGCAGAAGAAGAAGAACATTACCTAACAACAAAAGTTAAGTAATGATAACCGCCATGTCTTAATTATTGCAAGCAAGAGCACTGTCAATACTACAATAATAACCTTAAACTTAAGGTGAAACACAATACGTATATTAACTCTGTACGCAACTTGGTGCACCTACAAAACACGCTTGGCTTGATGTAAAATGTATCCCATGTGTATCAATAATTTCGCCAAGTTAACCCTATATAGGAAATACAACTTTATATCAGATGATAATCAACGATTTTATCTGAATCGTTAACGTGTAGCGGGTACTCATCTGACATATTGTTACTTAACGGGTAATTATTCTGAAATATTTATGCATAAAGGTAATTATCTGTAATATTGATGTGTAACTGGTAATCGTCTGCAATATTGATGCCTAAAGGGTAATCATCTGATATATTAATGCGTAAAGGGTTATTATCTGAAATATCTATGCGTAGTGGGTAACCATCTGAAATAGTGATGCGTAACGGGTAATTGTGTGAAATAGTGATGCGTAACGAGTAATTGTGTGAAATATTGATGCGTAATGAGTAATCATCTAAAATATTGTTGCGTAACAGGTAATCATCTGAATATTGATGGGTTACGGGTAACTAACTGAAATATTGATGCATAACGGGTAATCCTCTAAAATAGTGATGCGTGATGGGTAATCATCTGAATTATTGACGTGACTGATAATCCCCTGAAATATTTATGTGTAACGGGTAATTATCCGAAATATTGATGCATAACGGTAATCATCTGATATATTAATGCGAAACGGATACTCATCTGAAATATTGATGCGTAACGAGTAATCATTTGACATATTGATGCGTATTGTTATAAGGGTGGATATAAACTTTCTTGAACACAAGTAGTTTGCAGTACCCTTAATGTTCTCATCTTATTTGTAATGATTGGTTCTTTTGGGACTTCATGAAATAGTCAAGGCAAAGGATGGAGCATAACATAATGGATTTGTTTTTATAGTTTGTTTACACCGTATTGGTCAAACATATAAAACATAAAAAGGTGGTCCGACACCTTTTATAAGGTATAGTTTGAAATTCTGTTGTTGATGGGTCAAGACGGAATGGTCAGACTATAATTGCTGAACAAGATTGCAGACACGTCGATCACAATCAAACGCTTATAAACAGAAAAAAATGAAGATAACGTACAATTTCCACCACAGATATCTTTAACACATCTTGTCTAAATTGTGGTAATAAAATGCCATTGAATGGCAATATACGATATAATAACATACTGTCAGTTTAGTTTATTTCCCTTGCGTCGTCTTGGAAGACATTACATTATACTGTATTGCGTTTGTACGCTAATATTATTTGATTAACAAATGGAAGAACGACATAAAATCGTTTGGTTTCTAATAAAATCTTGGCAAACATATCTATATTATATTAATCGAGATTAACGGACCAAAAGGGAATTACATGTGGTACCATGAAATGAATAGTATAAGCTTTGCGTTCAAAGCGAATGGAGATGATCTGGGTGTGTATATGTATCGAAATTCAGTACCTGAATTTATTAAATCAATCCAGAATATTTTATTTTAAACCAATTTGCAAGCTACATAGTTTAGAGTTTTCATGTTTTTTCAATATTCTTCAATATTCTACCATATTATTAAATATGTCCTTGGTGTCCTATAACCAACATGTTGCATTAATCAAAAACAATTTACCTTGAACTATACTTGCATTTACTTGTTTACACGCCAGTTGACGGCATATGTTGGACTACATAGTTAATTGTTTTTAACATATCATCCCATCTTGTAAATAGTACAATATCTGTTTATATTAATTTTAAACAATTTATTTAATTTGTTCAATTTCATCAGTTTTTGCGCACATTTGTCAATATGACATATTTATGTTTCGACGTGCCGTAAAATACCATTTATTCATTGAACTATTCAGATACTTTTTAATAATTAAAGTGGGTGCAACAGTTGTTCAAGAAAGGTAGCACAGAATCCATTCAAATATAGATAAGAGCGAAGTACGCGACACCAGAAACACAAAGAAGTTGACAACATGGATACCGTCTTGGAACGATCAGTGGAAAAGGGGCCGATAGTATTTAAAACAGATACTAGGGTGCACCAGACCTCGTGTTGAAACTAAAGCCATCCCCAGCTAAACAGGATACAGCATCAAAGGAAATCTCAAGCAAGATAACAAACTAGGCAGCATAAATAGGCATGTTTAATAAAATCCAAAATATAATCATGTATTATATATGAATATAAAAAGCGAAAGCCTGGTAAAATACATATTAAGTAGGTGCTCATTAAGAGAATAAACGGCACTGCAGGACAAGTTTGACGGCAAGCATTACCATTCATTAGTTGTAAATATGTAAGTTATGTTGCACAACGGGGACGAGTTTTAAAATACTCCAGATTACCGTGTTTTGCTTTTATATAAACAATTATGTGATCGCTTTGCATGCTGAAAAGTGACAAAATCTATCAAAAAATAAATCAAACCTGCCTATAACATATTCAACACGTTATCCTGAGGGATACGTCTTAAAGAACGGAAATTATTCGAGATTACAAAATTGCTCTTTTTTCAACAACAGGGAATCAAAACTGGAGAAAAAAACAATCAAGAGTGCCTTTTGCCTGAGGTAATATCATTACTTCCTTAATACAGTGTATAATTGGTATGGGTCCTTATTAAATCGAGCCGAAAATTTCCAAATCTGAGGACCATGATTAATTTGAAATGATTGCATTGTTAGTATTTACATAATTTTGCCTTCTTGCTTTTTAGTATATGTGTTCTGTATTGTTTATACGTTTTGAAACATTTAGTTGCTTTTTTACATACTAATGAATTAAAAAATACATATAATCATGATAATAATAAAACAGTTGTGAATAAAAACCTTGCACTACTAAAATGCATTGTATTGTGTGTTTCTTGCTTCTTAATAAAAAACAAATTGCGACAATTTTCTATACAATCACAACCATTTAACAATAAGAAGGATGGCTGGAAAGGACGTGTATTGTTTCTTAGAATGTTTTTTATTCAGACTTAAAGCTTCATTGGTATCATTTAAACACAAATGTATCAAAATGTGTTTTTGTACTAGTTTTTGAGGAAGACACGTGTTTCTAACTGAACAATTATAATGAAAATTATGAAGAAAAATAAAGACGTCGAACATTTCAAAAATGTTATTCATAATATTAAACTTACCAACAGAGCGATTAGATTCATAGATTCAATAAAGACATTGAACATTTTTAAAAATGTTATTCATAACATTATACTTTTTGTTTTAAATTTCGATCACCAAAGTGATGGTCCGTTTATTCACCTCGTCATAGGTGCACGAGGGTCAGGGAGTACCATCCCTCTATGCACCTTACAATAAATTATGCATACACTTATGGACAATATAACAATGAAAAAGATTTAAATGTAATGTGTAGAAAAGTTATTAATTGGAGATTTTTTTCTTTTTATCTATTCTTGAGATCATGAGTGGGTGAAATGTGTTTGAGAACTTTAATTACAGAAACATTGTGATTGTTAAAATATTAATTGATAGTTGCACACCATATCTTAAGTATAATTACCTTTCATTGTTGGTTCTATTATTTTAGTTTAATGACGGTGTTCTTTTTTATATTTCGTAAGGGGAGATAACTTGTAAGACATTTTCTTGTTCATAATATAACTATTACCATCGTTTGTCTGTGATGAGTATTTTTTCCATGGATTTAGAATGAGGGAAGAGTGGCAGAGTCTGATAAGATGAAGTTTCCAAGATCAATGCAAGTTAAATATTTAAATACTCAGCTTATCTGTAGTATCGTGCATTACAAATTTACCACAAGCTCATGACCACATAATAAATAAAAAGTTTGTATAACTGTATTGAATAATATAAGACTTTGTATGCTGAAAAGTGACACAATCTATCAATATTGTTATTTTTACATAATACAGGGATTGTATGATATTCAGTTATCCAGTTTTTCCTTAAACACGTGTGTTTCATATACCGCGTTGAAGGTTTTGTGCTCATCGACATGTTGGCCCATTTTATTAGGGTTTTTATTAACTTTCCTCATTATATTGTATTAGACGTCGAGTTGTGGACCTCTTTTAAAATTCCGTAAGTTTACTAATAGTATTTCTTATGTATGTTTGATACGATTCTATTTCGTATCTCTAATAAATACTAATTGGCCATTATTTCGCTTTTCACAGAATGGAATTACTCTCAAAAAAAATAATTATGAGTCTATTAATTAAAACTTTTGATATAAATCTTTCACCTCTTTGGTTACACTCTGCGTCATCAATACAAATTCCACAAAAAAAAACACTTAATTTCTTAGAACTAAACCATATGTACGCCTTACACCTTTAAATCTTCATTCGGCAACCTCGTTTCATGTTCCTTCTAATAATATTACTGGGATTTTTAATAATGGCTCAAAAGTTTCCGTAACTTCTCTAGGATCACCTGTTTTGAGGAAATACCATATAAAGTCTCCTTTCAGAAATCATTTAGTTCATTCAAGACGCAGGGTGTTTCCTTCTTTTAAGAGGTGCAGTTTTTGCAATTATTTATCTTGCAAGTCCACCATCAAAACAGCTGTTAATGGTAGATCGTTTAATGTATGTCTAGCTTCAAATGTTGGTTGACGTACACGTAAATCTAGGTATCATGGTCTTAGGCGTAATGGTAACATCAAACGTAAATAAAAAGATCGGACAGGGAAAGTAGCATTCAAGGAGGACAGTCAACCACAAAACACAGAAACAAACACGCAAACAGACAAACAAGAAGGCAAAAGTAATATTCAATGCAAACGACATCACCAACACAATCGTGTTAACAATAGGGCTACCGCCTTGGAACGGTCATTGACAAAGTAGGCCACTGGGGGTTTAAACCTGTTCTAGGGTGCACCAAACCTCACATTTACCCTACTGTCATCCCATTAAAACAAGACAGTGTACATAAAGAAATCCCCGCCATGATCTAATCTCTAACCAACAATGAATGTACTCAATGACTTGACAGAAGTCAGAGCAACAAGAGAATAAACCATTAAGGCACGACAGGAAAGATCATTGTTATGAGTATATAAAAGCATATTAGAGATATTATTTTCAACTACAACAAAATAGTTTCTGACCTTGATATAATACATAATACTCCTAAGGAATGTGAATGCAACACATCAATTTTTTGCTATGCTTCAGCTTGTCATGTAATCACTGGTAATTTTGATATCATTGATACACGTCTTCGGCATTTGTTTTCAAAAGGTACTAAATATAGATTACCTTGGTTTTAATGCCGGTCATGCCCATATCGCCCACTCCATTAAAGATTTTAGCATATAATGGTGTCGTAGAGAACACGCGGACCCAAACTCTCTTTCTACTTGTAAAAAGTCCATTCTTAAAATTATATATACACGTATTAACTTTTATAATGCTAACACCTCTTTACTTCTTCCGAGACCTAGGTTTTCCTTTCGTAATTTAAAATCAGAAATTCAGGAATTTCATAATAAAATTATTTTAGTTCCTGCAGATAAAGCAGCTAAATATGTAATTATCGTTTGACGCCTATATTAAGTCAATGTTTTATCTCTGTAACTCGGCAGCACTAATTCGTATACCCCAGTTAATTCTACTGAGGATGATGTTGTTTCCGCACATATCACTCGGTGCACTACTTTCAAGGCTGGTGTTAACGATAAGCAAAATAAACTGCCTACTATGTACTGGATTCCTAAATTACATAAAATTCCGTATAAGGCTCGCTTAATTTCGAATTATATTGCCTGCACCACAACAAACATCTCCAAACTTTTAACTTCTTATCTTACTGCTGTTAAAGATCACGTTAAACTATATTGTGATAAAACTTATGAAAACTCTGGGATTAATTTATTTTTGTCTATAAAAAAATCATAAGACGTTCCTAATACAGTTTTCAATAAAGGTCAAGTTTCATCGATAAGCACTTATGACTTCTCTACTCTATATACAACCTTACCACATCACCTTATTAAAGACAAGCTAATTTCTCTTATTCAAAAAAACATTCAATAGAGAAAATACTACATGTTAGCATGTAGTAATATTTAAGCGTTTTTTACTAATGGCAGTTTAGACATACTATGTGGACTTTCTATGAAGTTTGTGAAGCACTCATCTTCCGATTAGATACTATTTTCGTCAGGTATGGAACAACCGTCTATAGACAATTTGTTGGTATCCCTATGGGTACGAACTGTGCACCACTTGTCGAAGATTTGTTTTTATTTTGCTATGAAAGAGATTTCATGTTGAGTCTTTCACCAGATACCCAGGCAGATGTTATTGAAGCCTTTAATGACAACTCTCGGTATCTGGATGACATATTGCCCATCATTGACAACCCTTTCTTTCCAACTATGGTTAATAATATTTATTCTAAACAACTTCAGCTAAACAAAGATAATATATCTGATAATAACGCTTCCTTTCTTGATTTTGATCTCTCGATTGAAAATGGTGAAATAATTAGCAAAATCTATGACAAGAGAGATGATTTTAATTTTGACATTGTTAATTATCCCCACTTGGATGGGGATGATCCCCGAGCAACTTCTTATAGGGAGTATGTGTCTCAACTTATTCGTTTTTCAAGAGCTTGTACCCGAGTTGAGGACTTTAATATTCGTAATCGTTGTATAACTAAAAAGCTACTCAGTCAGGGTTACCGTTACCTTAAACTTCGTAATACCTTTGCAAAATGTTATTATCGTAACCCTGATCTTCTTTCCAAATATAAAAATAATTTAAGGACTCTTCTGCGACAAGGACTCTCACAACCTGACTTCTATGGTGATGTGATTTATAAACTTCGTAAGATTCTTGGTATTGATCACTTTCATACTATCTTTGTTAAATGTGTTAAACAGTTTATCAAAATAAGTTATACCCTATCGTTTTGCAACGTACTGCATGCTTGGTGGTGGACCCTTTTACAGTTCGCAACTATGCTTTCCTCTTTAATTGTACGATGACCGGACAGGCTGTGGACCCTATAATGAAGCCTACCTAGAGTCCAATGGGACGATGGCGTTTGATGTTTGTCTATGCTCTTTCTTGTCGTGCCCTTAATGGTGTATTCACTTGTTGCTCTGGCTTCTGCCAAGTCATTGATTACCTTCATTGTGGCTTTCTAGGCTATTGTTTTTTTGTATTATATTTACACGAGCATATTTGTGTTTTACTTATATTGCCTATTGATGCTGCCTTGTTAGTTAGAGATTAGATCATTTCGGGGATTTCTTTATTTATACTGTCCTGTTTTAATGGGATGACAGTAGGGTAAGTGTGAGGTTTGGAACACGCTAGAACCGGTTTAAAACCCCAGTAGCCTACTTTGCCACTGACCGTTCCAATACGGTAGCCTTATTGTCAACCCTTTTGTGTTTGTGATGTCGTTTGCATTTAGTGTTACTTGTGCCTGCTTGTTTGTCTGTTTGCGTATTTGTTTCTGTGTTTTGTGGTTGACTGTCCTCATTGTATGCTACTGTCCCTGTCCGATCTTTTTATATTTCTTTGTTCATGTATATGCATATTGGCATGGGATATGTACATATTTTACTTGTATAATTACAATTGTATGCTAAACTTTACATCATGATGTAGATTATTAAGGGGCTGACACTCATCGACTTATCAAATAAAGTAATGACTAGTTTTGAAACTGCAAATTTTTGTCATATCTTGTTACATAAACAATTGTTCCATAAGTTAAGAATAAAAATTAGAAAAAGGTTTTTGGCAGAAAAATATGACATGTTAATTATTCTCGAAAGAAAACAAATATCTATAAAGTTGAATAACTTGAAATTTGGACAAATAAAATAGAAAAAGAAAGGGTAAACAGTAGATGTAGTTTATGATATAGTAGCGAATAATAGTGTTATGGTTTGGCAACAATCTTTACATATCGGTTCCATATTTTATGAAAGTATGTATCTTTTGAGTTTGTATAAGCAATGATTTTTTTTCAGTTTTATCAACTGATTTCAAATATTAAATAAAGTTGAGGCAGGATGGTGCAGAATTATTTTGTTTTTGAAATATTATATGGTATTTTCCTAATATTAGAATTTTATTAAGGATATTATCAAATTTAGTATTCCCTCATATAATATCTGAGTCTGACCAGTTGGTCACTATGTTAGTACATGTGCTGTTAATAAAAGTAGATAAGTCTCACAAAAATAACTTTGAAACCTCACAGTCATAAAAGAGATGTTTAATTGTTTCTATCGCTATATTACATTGATCAGAATGAGAAATGTTCATTTTTTTAGTTAATAATTGGTGCCTAGAATCCTATGGTTTATCCTATACTGAAACCATTGGAGTTATACATCTTGATTTATTTTAAATGTTGCCGCAAATATGTTATTCCAATTTAGGTGTTTATTATTAAATTCTTCATTCCATTTTATTATCGCTGACGGGGTTATATTTTGTATTATCATTGCATCATAAATTGATCTGCTGCCTTTAATATATTTTAAAGTGTTTCATAGATGGAACGGGATTATAGGATTTGTACCTTTGCAAGGAAAAAGTGAGAACTTGTATGAACGTCGCAGCCTTTTAATTGATGCTTTAACACCTTTTTTTTTTTTAGAAAATTTGTTTTTAACTCATAGGTTTCTTTAAGGACTTTAAATGATAAAACGTTACCGCTTATATGAAGCAAGTCATTGATGAAAAAAATGCCTTTCGAGAACTAATGGTATAACAAAATAGTTGAGCCTCCGACCTTTACATCTTCGTTGTACCATAACGGAACACCATGCAACTGATGCCATGATGTTGATTAAAAATTATGCAAATAGTATTTACAACTTTCAAATACACCGCTTAAGCCGGTGCTAGGGGGCGTGAGAGGTGTTGCTTCTTTCATTACTTATAATGTACAGACTCAATAAAACCGAGTCTGCTGCTTTATTCTCTTAATTGTGTCTGTTGCTCCCAAAGGATCACCTTTATCAGTATTTATTTCCAGAAAGTGTTATTCAGTGGTTTTAAATTGTTATTTATAGTCTATGCCAAATAATGTAACATATTTTATCCATGGGTTAATGTCTTGAACAATGATTAAGTAATTGTTTTCACTTTTCAAAAGACGTCTTATTCAGGTAATTTGAACGACTTGAAAAAGAAGTCAATATCAATCATTCTTAAACCACTGACCTAGCTTTTTATCTTGATATATAACTTGACGTTTGACTTTATCTTCTTTACCACCCCAAAGAAAGTTGAATATTAATGTTTTTAGTTCATTTATTACACTTTGATGGGGTTAGGTATTTATGAAATTAAATGATTTATTTTTGAAGTGGCTACACTCTTTATTACGGTAATTTTACCAATTCGTGAGAGTATCCTGTTTGACCAACTACTCAAGAGTTTCTTTATATCAATTTTATTTTTATAATTAATGGTACATACTGTGTTAAGTCTACAGAGAATTTAATTCCTAAAAGAGTAAAGGAGTCATGTTCCCAACATAGTTCATATTCTCTGCAAATTTTCACATTACATATTTTCTACAGCCTATCCAAATAACCTTAGTTTTATCTAAGTTCATATTAAGGCCGGAGACTCTTGCATAAAATGTTAAAGTGTTAAGAGCGTGTCTTAGAGGTTTTTCTGAACCATCTAGTATTAATGTAGTATCATCTGCATATTGCGAAAGTATATGTTCTTTGGAATCTATTCTTAAGCCTTTTATATTTCTATTATTCCTTATCAAGACAGCCAGTATTTCCGATCACAGAATATATATATGGAGAGAGCGGGTCGCCCTGACGACAGACTCGATGGATGTATAGAAACCAGTCCGCGAGGTGGCCATTTACTATAACACATGATTCAATATTGGTGTAAAATACTTCTATCCATCTTTTAGAAATTGGACCAAAATTATAGAAATCAAGTACTTCAAAAATAAAGTCCCAAGCAAGTGAGTCAAAAGCTTTTTCAAAGTCGAAGCAGTCCAAGTAGATTGTATTTTTCAGCATAAAACATATCATCATACACCAATCTGGTATTTTCTCCCATATATCTCCCAGCTAAGAAGCCAGTGTGATCTTTATGAATTAATGATTGCAAAACAATTTTTAGTCTTCTAGCTATACATGCAAATGCTAACTTATAAGACACATTTAAAAGAGATATTGAACGCCAGTTCTTTAGATATAATGTATCTTTGTCTCCTTATGGAATGCATGTAATTACACCCTGGCTTTGTGAAATTGATAACTGCCCAGTAAGAAAACCGTAATTAATTGACCGTAGAACAAATCGACCGATATCTGACCAGACAAAATTGTAGAACACTACTGTAAAACCAGAATTTCCTGGGCTCTTGTCATTTGACATTTGTTTCAAACTTTGAAGCATCTCCACATATGTAATATCTGATTCAAGTGTTTTCTTACAGTTATCATCTGACTAAGGGACTTTGCAGTTTGAAAAGAGATCGTGTAAGTCAACTGCCTCAGTCGAATGATGAGAATATAATTTTTTTATAAAAAATCTTTGTTTCATTTATAATACCGTGCTGAGATTTAATAATAGAATTGCCTTTAGACATTAGACTTGATATACACTTTGAAGTATTTTTTTTTATTTTCTAGATTACAAAACTACATTGATATTTTGTCTCCCTCTTGAATCCACCTTGCTCTTGATCTTATTTTAATGCCTTCCATCTTTTTTCTCTTATCTCGTAAAGTAACATAACATTAAAATTACCAACAAAGCTACTAGATTCATTACATTAATACTTGTACATTCAAAACATACATAAACAAATGCAATCATTGTTCATCCACTGAATCAAAACAAATGTATTATTTATTCTACAACACAATGATAAATTATATTAAGAGTTTACACATACCCCATATCTTCTTGACAACAAAACATGATCACAAATGACGGAAATAAAATGAATACAAATATTAAAATTTGATATCTTTCTGTCCTAAAGAATTATAAAAGATCGGACAGGGAAAGTAGCATTCAAGGAGGACAGTCAACCACAAAACACAGAAACAAACACGCAAACAGACAAACAAGAAGTGAAAAGTAATATTAAATGCAAACGACATCACAAACACAAAAAGGTTGAAAATAGGGCTACCGCATTGTAACGGTCATTGGCAAAGTAGGCCACTGGGGCTTTAAACCGGTTCTAGGGTGCACCAAACCTAACACGTAATGTAAAGCCTACATTACATCCAAATTTACAAACATATAAACAAATAAACTGTTCTTTAACATGTTTATCAAATAAAGCTATATTTAAAAAAATGAGATTCGTATAGAACACAAAATAGGAGACTAGGATATTACATGTGACATACTGTTGTCATTGACCTGACCTACTTTAAAGGTAAATGGAATTGTAGATATTCAATTCTTTTAATTAAATGTGCTTGGATTTCATTGATCACCGCATTTCTAAATGACGAATAGTATTGTTAGTATAAAGCAAAATAACGAGTATCTTGTCATACGGATAGGAAGTGCTGATGAAGTTAAAAGTAATTTGGAAAATTTCAACTTGGAAATAGTATATTTTCTCAACACGGAATACAATTTGAATTATGTAAATCTAACGGAGCGTGATTTTCAAAAATGTTAGACGACAGTACAATTCAGTTCTTTGAGTAATAGTGGCATTTTATCACGATGCCGAAGAATTAAAATCTGATATCTCCTACCAACTATCGTATAGAAGAAAATAAATATAATATGGCACTGATCCATGTGTTACCTACTACTTTCTTCTGTTTAACCTATGAGTAAGAGTAGGTATCGTCACGGCTTTATATATATCATTTCCCTATCTGTCTTGGACGGCTCGAGACAATGTGCAAAATGATTCATGTTGTCTCTAGAACAAATGAAATCTGTACAACTTCAAATTATTATCGATGGATAGATACACAGAGCGTTAATCAAGTATACATAACGTTGAGCTGCTGTTATATCCAATATCCCAAATTCATTTCATTTTGGAGGTGGAGGGGGTAAGAACATAAATTACAATTGTATAAATTGCATTGTTTCTTCTAAGATTAAAACACATTTCAAAATATCAGTCTAAACAGACACAGTTCAGCAAACAAACGTAAAAATCAAACAACGTTTGAGAAAATGAAACGATTTTCCGGGAACAAATCATTTCATTTCCAAAGCCACACATGGTTTAATATGTTTGTAAAAGTCCTTGACATGTATGTGTTTTAAGAAGTACACAGTTAATTACCCATGGCAATTTTGTTTCAAATTCATACAAAACGGGTGCATTGAGGAGTGACATTAGTCGAAAAATACATTACGACTGGTATTGTACTCTCAATCAGAACTAATAGAATAATTTCGATTTGCCAGATCTATCGCTAGACTTCTCTTTCTGTCATGGCAGTACATACGATGTTCTAAAGTAAAGCATAAACATGATGACCTCAAAAAGATGTCATACAGATAAACGGTTATAATTGCTGATTGGACACCATCAGTCGAAACGCGCAATATTGTGTAATAATATTGTCTAAACATTGTCAGCGGATCCTGAGTAACGTTTTAAACATGCTTTATAATACAGTTGTTTTTAATATCAGAAACAATAAACAATGAAGTATATTTCGTATGTTAACAGGAAATACAAGCATCTCATTGATACTAATGTTACGCGTAATGCAACATGTAGCTTGCTGTTGCTGTCAAAATGAAGTCACGTCGTTATCAGTGCTGACGTTTGACACCATCTGTCTGTCAAACGAGTTAATGAACAACGAGTCCGGACGCTCGCTCTCGTTCGCAGTCAGATCGAGTGTGTCTGGATGATAGAGATTAAAGCATATACAATATGAACGTTCCATTTCCAACGCTAGATTGGCTCTAGGAAGATATTAAACACAGTAATTTACTGATCATTTCCCAGCAGCTGTTATACAGCCGTCTGACAACAAATTTACATGATGTACTGATTTAATTTGGATGTCGCGACCCTGAAAGCATGTATTTTCTTTAAAATAGTTTTGATTCTCTTCTCGAAATGTTTGTATATCAGAATAATTCATTTTCTGTATATATGGATATTGGAATACAGATTTGAATTTGGATATCTTTAAAGTGGGTTTGGGATAGGGTAATGCAACACAGTGCTTGTCATGTTTCAGAAATCATATAACAAATAAAGAAGCCCAATAAAGCAACATTTATTATACCTATATATGTAATTTGGTCATTTGATAACAAGCTATGTTTGTATGACGCCGTATGTTGTTGATAACAAGCTATGTTTGTATGACGCCGTATGTTGAGTTGGTCTTCTCTGTCTAACGAAACTATATCTATCTATCTATCTATCTATCTATCTATCTATCTATCTATCTATCTATCTATCTATCTATCTATCTATCTATCTATCTATCTATCTATCTATCTATCTATCTATATATCTATCTATCTATCTATCTATCTATCTATCTATCTATCCATCTTTCTATCCATCCATCCATCCATCCATCCATCCATCCATCCATCCATCCATCCATCCATCCATCCATCCATCCATCCATCCATCCATCCATCCATCCATCCATCCATCCATCGATCGATCGATCGATCGATCGATCTATTTATCTATCTATCTATCTATCTATCTATCTATCTATCTATCTATCTATCTATCTATCTATCTATCTATCTATATATCTATCTATCTATCTATCTATCTATCTATCTATCTATCTATCTATCTATCTATCTATCTATCTATCTATCTATCTATCGATCGATCGATCGATCGATCTATCTATCTATCTATCTATCTATCTATCTATCTATCTATCTATCTATCTATCTATCTATCTATCTATCTATCTATCTATCTATCTATCTATCTATCTATCTATCTATCTATCTATCTATCTATCTATCTATCTATCTATCATCTATCTATCTATCTATCTATCTATCTATCTATCTATCTATCTATCTATCTATCTATCTATCTAAATATCTATCTATCTATCTATCTATCTATCTATCTATCTATCTATCTATCTATCTATCTATCTATCTATCTATCTATCTATCTATCTATCTATCTATATATCTATCTATCTATCTATCTATCTATCTATCTATCTATCTATCTATCTATCTATCTATCTATCTATCTATCTATCTATCTATCTATCTATCTATCTATCTATCTATCTATCTATCTATCTATCATCTATCTATCTATCTATCTATCTATCTATCTATCTATCTATCTATCTATCTATCTATCTATCTATCTAAATATCTATCTATCTATCTATCTATCTATCTATCTATCTATCTATCTATCTATCGAAACTGCTATCCAACTGCCCAAAACCTACCTCGCCAAGTGTTGAACGTGATGCTTGGAGATCCAATACACAATGTGTAGCATATCCGAAATCTTCTCAGGTCGTTCTTTCACAAAAGTCGTGTTCCAGGATCTCCATTGTTAAATCCGACAGATCACCAGTATTATTTCCGAATTGCACCATAACATATCCGTCGGTCACAAAAGGAAGTATCCGGACAGTGTTGATGATAAAAAATTAACATGCCTTATCAAACTACATGTATGTCGGTAGCCATGTGACGTGTGTATTAAAAAAACTGGGTCAACGTTTTGTGTGTACACTATATATTATACATTATGTTTTATTTCAATTCTTTCAGACAAACATAAATTATTTATCATCTAACTAGTTTATAACCCTCTAATTTATATATAAATAATAACAAACGACTGTATATGAGTGGTTTTGAACGGGTAATACACTTATATTTATTTGTATATCAATACAATTACATTCAATCTGATGGTTTCTGCATACATAAAGCACCACTGACTGTGGTATGGTGTGTCCGTCACTTATACAAACACGAATGAATAGCACATCACAAGGAAGTTTATGTCATGTAAAGTGTCCCAGAAACCATCCTCGATCACTCCTCGAAAACATCAAATGAATTACGACTCACTCATGCGCATAAACAAAACAGAAAATTGTTTGATCTAAAAAATAGGAAAATGTTATCACATGTTCAAATAATTAATATAATGTCAAATATGGGACATTTTAATCTTTGAAATGTTAACATTTTCTAAACCTTGGGTGTGGTGGGTGAGTGGATGGGTCGCGCAGCTAAACAAGTGTTTCTACCTGTATCTTACCTCGAATGCCAGTTACACGTGTAACAGCGGCTTATATAGTAGCCGCTGGCCAACCAATTACCGTAAACTGGTATCTCTACTGCTAAGTTGAAAACAAACCAGTTATAACTATATAACGATAGTAAATACATTTATGTTTTATTTCAATTCTTTCAGACAAACATAAATTATTTATCATCTAACTAATTTATAACCCTCTAATTTATATATAAATAATAACAAACGACTGTATAGGAGTGGTTATGTACGCCTAATACAGTTATCGAAAGGAAAAGTCCGGGCATATCTGTTACGTAAACAAGCAATGTGTATAATATAATAAGTAAATTTACAATCCTAGGTTTAGTGAAATGCCATAGACAATATGGTTGATTTTTGACTCGGAAGGTCGATCTCTCTCTAAAGAAGAAAGATATAAAGCTACATGATAATCTTTAGCAGGAAGTGGCATAAACTTAAATTTATTACACCAATTACAGAAACGTGTTTATTTCAAAGTCCATACGATTGTGTTATGTTGGACGATTTCGACTGCGAAGACAACATTTTAAGATTTTCAGGCGCACTAACCAGTTCCGGATGTACTTGAATTGAATCGATCTGATTCCAAACTCCAATTTTAAATACGTCTGTCAAATGTAAGACAATAATAGACTATATATAAAACAGAATCATGATCTGCTTAATATGCAAGTATTTACTTCACTTCTTAAATCGTTAATTTCACCTAATATGAATTGTATCCGTACAATAAAAGTAAGCTTTTCACAAACGAATATAGATTAGAAATGTAATTGCATTCCGCAGTCGACAATCATTGCAAACCGCAAATAACAATCAATTGGTTTCCGCAAATAAAAATCACTGCAGTCCACAGTCGAAAATCATTGCATTCCGCAATTAACAAACGTTGCATTATGCAACTAGTTAGCACTGTATTCCGCATTCAAGAATTCATTGCTTTTCGCAATTTAACAAATGCTGTATTCCACATTCAACAATCACTGCATTACCTAATCAACAATCACTGCATTCCACAGTAATCAATAATCCCTGCCTATCGCAGTTAACGATCACTGCCTTCGGCTGTCAACAATCCCTGCCTTACGCAGTTAACGATCACTGCATTCCGCAGTCAACAATCACTGCATTTCGCAGTTAACGATCACTGAATTCCGCAGTCAACAATCACTGAATTCCGCAGTTGACGATCACTGCTTTCCGCAGTCAACAATCACTGCATTCTGCAGTTCACGATCACTGCATTCCGCAGTCAACAATCACTGCATTCCGCAGTCAACAATCACTGCATTCCGCAGTCAACGATCACTGCAGTCTGCAGTTAACGATCACTGCATGTCGCAGTCAATAATTATTGAATTGTGCATTTCACTGTCATTGTATACCGCAGTTCTGCAAATATGCTGTGTGTGTTTTTAACAAAATGTCACAGTTCTCAACAATACATATACTAATAGTATTTATTCATATCAAAATGAATAAAATATTTGCCTTCCGCAAAAACGATCATGAATGTATGAGCAGCATGCATACGTTTGTGTAAGTATTATGGATTTCATGACAAGTTATTAATGTTTATCAATACGAATAGCAAGAACCTTGCTGCGAAATCTTCGATAATCGAACACACAGTTGCTCATTAACTGATTTCTGGTAAAAATATCTTGCCCTTCTTTAAATAAATTCAAGAATATCAGACACATAGTCTTGTTTAACAATTTTTTTCTGAAACAAAAATGGCCAGAAGGCAGAGCTGGGCCACGTAGGAACAATACACTTCTCAAAACTGCTAACTACACCGCTCACGTTTTGGGTTATATATATCGATGGGTTGAATGTTTTTCAATAAAATAAAAAGGAAATACCAATTCAATCATTTTTACATCATTTCATTTTATTTTTTTCATGGGCAATGCTAGAACTAAACCACAATAAGCAATTACAAACGACCCATGTAAACACTAAAGTCACACTTTTCCCATATCTACATATATCCCATCGATATATATAACCCAAAACGTGAGCGGTGTAGTTAGCAGTTTTGAGAAGTGTAAGTGTACTACTTGCATTACTATGCAATATATAGGCAATCGTTCGTGAAACCAAGCGTATTGGAGGAACCAGCCAATTATTGGAGTTACTCCAAGACTGTGTAAAAGCATCAACAGAATCCGTTTCATAATCCACAAATTTCGAATTAAAACGCTTTACCTTTCGGTTTTGAAATGAAGCAAAACGGTCAATATCATGGAGACCCCACATTTCATCTATAAAACGAAAACAATCATCAGTAAGCTCCCATTCATCGGTGTTTTTAAGTTTACTAATGTCGTCTGCGACTTGATTAAGTTCTCGCGGAACCCACTGCATTCTCAAGTCAATGTTGAACTTTAGACAAAGCTCAAACATGCCCAGTGATTCTTCTTGTAGCTCTAATTTAGTGCTACCCAACTGAACAATGTGAACACAAGCTTGGGAATCTGAAAACCACTTGTAACAAATTGCCGTAAGCACTTAAAGCCAACCTAATAGCTCTAATTTCTCTAAATGTAACCAGAGTGAATGAAAAATACTGTCCTTGCAACCTACTATATATGACCCCCGCGGCCGTGTGGGACGCGTCCGGGTAAACCAAAGTTTGAACTGGTCAATAGTCTGTAAGAAACCTTTTGTTCAGCGTAATCAAATTGATTTGCCAGAATTTCAGTTCTGTAAGACAAGCATTGTCTGAATTTAAATTGAGCGTAAAATCCCAAGTATTTCTACTTTCAATTTCCATATAGAGATATCTAGTTTAGCCTAGTTAAATTTCCCAGTACAGAATACATGGAAATAATCTTGTCGTACATTGTGCTAACTTCCTAGCCGAAACCATAGGCAAGCTAGTCAGCAACCCATTTATTGACTGTAAACAATCTGAAATACGTCTATAAGGAATACTAATAGAAAATTCTTTGCTATTCCAGAAAATGCCTATCCAATCTAAACTTTGAACTGGTAGCCAGATGGACCTCCCGTCATTTATAACAAACCCGGCCCTGATGAGGCTGTCTCTAAAAATCGATGAGTCAGACTGAGTCAAATTATAGTTTTTATTGGTTCCCCAATCATCTCCTAAAAACATTATAATTTTAATGCTGTTATTTCTTCAATATTTAACCATCTCTCTCAAACATTTGAAAAATATGAAAGGGGCGCTACTCAGCCCGAACGGTAAAACGTTAAAACAGTAGTACTTCCCATTGACAGAAAACCTCCAGATACATTTGATGACTCCGAAAAATATCCATATGATGATATGCTTTACTTATATCGAATTTGAAGCAAAATGAATATTTTTCAAAATATTCTAACCCTATCTTCCAATCTTCGAAAGTAAAACTATCTTTCCAAAGGTATTTATTGAATAGTCTCAAATCTAAAATTAATCTTTTCCTGCCTTGTTTGTTATTAGAAACGGATAAAGGATTCACAATATGGGGTACAAAAGTTGTTTCAACAATACAATGATTTGATAAAAGCTCACTAATAGAACTTTCAACAAAATCTAGATAATCTCTGGCTGATTTGTTGTTTCTAGAAAACGAACGTTCTGGGACTTCTAACAATGGTAGCTTGTAACCATTTTCAAGAATATCAATAATTTCACTGTTTGGACCTATATGTTTCCAGAATGATATATGCTGTTTCAAACGTCCTTTAACGTTATCGTTATTTTCAGTGGAAAATGACGACTTTTCTTGAAATTCGAAAAAATCATGTTCGGAAGGTAGCAAAGAATACTTATCATTTATCTTTTCTGACGTCGGCAGCTGAGAAACCAGCGGCGCCTGGCCTGTTGATGGTGTCGTAAAACGATATCCTTCCGGTTATCTCCCAAGCCCTACACTCATGGCGGAAGTGAGCCCTGTATCCGCACGAGAAACAGACGTCTCTGGATGTACTTTGTCTGGGTTGGCCTCGAAAAGAGGAGCCGGGTCTTGTTCCGAACCTATTCGTGGCTGCAACGCCGGAAGTAGCAGTTTCGCTCCTCATGAAATAAGAAGGACGCTTGTAAGGAACTGCATAAGTTTTAGGCCTAGAAGTAGTTGCTGTAAATCTCTTAACAGCCCTGGTCTCAGCCTGTTTGAGCTGTTTGTCATCATCACTATCGGAGCCTAAACGTGGCTTTTCGTACTCGTTGACGGTAAGCCAACCCCCGGGGGCTACGTCTGCAACTTTAATCAATTTGTTTCTATGTTTAACTTTAAAAATAAGATCTTCTAATGTTTCCAAAGTTTCAGCAGGGATGTTAGACCTAGCAACCACCTCTAGTCCGTGCAAAATATCATTGTTGAACGAATACTGAATCCTATTGGACTCTTTCTTGAATTTAGGAACCGGCTGCTTCTTAGTTTTTAAACTCAAGTCTTTCTTAAATTCTTTTAACTGACTGTCCAAGTAATGTCTAAAAAGCGAAAACGCTTTTATAGCAGAATTATCATCCCCCAGGGACTTACCGCTAAGATCTGGTCTCAGGTCCTTGTCAGCACCAATGGCGCTATGTGTTGAACAATTTTATTCCCGTTGATCGTCACACCCAAGATGGCCGCCTTCCATAATAGAATGACGCGCAGCTAAAACAAGTGTTTCTACCTGTATCTAACCTCGAATGCCAGTTACACGTGTAACAGCGGATTATATAGTAGCCGCTGTCCAACCAATTACCGTATGTTGGTATCTCTCCTGCTAAGTAGAAAACAAACCAGTTATAACTATATAACAATAGTAAATAAATGTAGAGTAACAATTAATGTGTTGGTGAAGTTTATGTTTCTCGTTGGTGTTGTTTAATTGTAATAAACTATTCAGACGTCGTTATATATATAAACTATTAGTTATTTGAAATTAAATGCATTTTATTCATTTTCTATTTTGTGCATGTACTGTATTAATGTGCCTTTATCCCCTCCTGTATTGCGCGACCTTGTTCTCTTATGTTATTCCAATAAATGGGACAGTGTAACTATTAATGATATCCCCGTCAGGTTATATTCCTTACCGACAAGGCAGCAATAATAGGCCATACAAGTAGTACACATAAATGGTCATGCATATATGAATATACCAAAAAAGAAAAAGAAAGATATAACAATCGGACTGGAAAAGTAGCATTCAGTGACGACAGTTAACCACAAAATACAAAAACAAACACACATACAGACAAACGAGAAGGCAAATGTAATAAAAAATGCAAACGACATCACAAACACAAAAGGGTTGACAATAGGACTTTCGCCTTGGAACGGTCAGTGGGGTTTAAATCAGGTTCTAGGGTGCACTAAACCGCACATTTACCCTGTTGTCATCCCAATTAAAAGGGACAGTGTAAATAAAGAAATGCCCGCCATGAAATATTCTCTAACCAACAAGGCAGCGTTAAAAGGCAATATAAGTAAAACACCTAGATGCTCGTGATATATATAAATACAAACAGAAAGCCTAGAAAGCCACAATGAAGGTACTCGATGACTTAGCAGAAGCCAGAGCAACAAGAGAATAAACCACTCAGGGCAAGACAAGAAAAGACCGCGGACAAACATCAAACGCCACCGTCCTAATGGGCTTTAGATAGGCGTCATCTTAGGGTCCACAGCCTGTCCTAGAAAACAACAATGAAAGTACTCAATAACCTGGCAGAAGCCAGAGCAACACGATAACAAAGCATTAAGGGTACGTCAAGACAATAGTTAAGCAAACCATCAAACGCTACGGTAACCTTTATGTTCGGATTTAGGTAGACGTCATCACAGGGACAACAATTTGTCCGGTTATCGTACGATCAAGAGGAAAGCATAGTGACAAACTATAACTTGTTCAGCCACTAAACATGCAGTGTGTTGCACAATGATAGGGTCATAACTTCTGTTGATGAACTTTCTATCAAGTAATATGAAAAAAGGCACAGCCTAATCGGGGATTTATCCAGCTTCAGTAATAAACTTAAAGGGACACACGGCAATCTTGATTTTTTTAAAAACTCACGGCGTCCCGTTACTTTTTCTCTTCACTTGCATTTGTTCAATCATTATTAGTAATTGTTAGAATAGTTCAAAGCAAATTATTTTTACATATTACTAACTTTTATAATAGTGCTCAATAATATGTTTAACAATTTGGTGAAATAGTGAAGAAAATTGAAATCTCAATTTTTTATTTAATCATATGCAAGTAGTTTTAAAGTCAAATTGACGCAGGATATCTAAATTGAAATGTTTCAATAAAACTCAAGATTGTGATGTGTCCCTTTAAGGATGGTTTGGCGAGTTTTAAAATGTTCAAGTTTAAGAATTTTATTTTTTAAATCGTAGATATATTTGACAACAGAATTGTTTCATGTTTTACATTCTAATAGATATGGATATAATGTAGGATTTAAGATGGTAACATATCAAATGTTAAGCTTTGTCCTTTCTTCATATTTTTTTTCGTCATTTGTGGTCATTTGTGTTGTCAACAAAATATATATGTGTAGCTCAGAGTAAAATGTATCCTTTTGATTTAAAAATACGATTTTTTTGTTTTTCAATTGGAAAGAACGTAGTACTGAGATTTGTATTGCAATGATATTTAGAGTTTCTTTGGTATCATTTAGATACAAAATTATCAAAAAAAAGGTAGGTCATCACTCTTAATTTCCACTAGACGTCTTTGAAGATGACATTTTTTAACCCCAAAATGTCACTAAAAAGAGGATAAATAGAGTCACTGAACATTTTCACCATTTTAATCATAACATTACATTTATTGAAAAAAAAAGATTAATTTCAATTACCTATATATATGTTTATATATGTATATATATATATATATATATATCTTTGAAAACATACACAAACAATTGAATTGAATTGAATGTTGTTTAATGGCTCATCAACACAGTACATATTATTTACAGCCGCCCCAAAGAGAGGGGAAGAATACATAGGAATCCGGGAACCGTGCTCTACTCTTATTATCGAATAGAGTCCTATTGTTCTTTAACGTGCTCGGGGGATAGACCGATACACAGGACCGCCTGTTTTACGTCCCCATCCGACGGACGAGGCTAAGGGAAAGTGTCCTGCCCAAGAACACACCGACGAAACTCCGTGGCACCACGGATGATTGAACCCGAGGCCTCCGATTACAAATCCGCAGCGCTAACGACTGTGCCACGTCAGTCATCCTCATTCGTCTTTTTACTTTAAAAAGCAAACATATATGGACAGTACCCCACCTTTTTCTTCAGCAAAGAAATAATTGCAAGATAACAAAAGTATGTTATAATGCTCAACATTTGTTAAAACTTGTATATGACAAGGTACTATGACATTTCTTTCAAAACAAGTAAATATATATAGATCTAGTTCTAATCAGTTTGTTATTACAATTTCTATAAATTACACAGAATTTGGAGTTGCATGTATTTTGACATTTTCGCTGTAAAAATACTGTAAACACAATTTCGCTGACATGGAGATCGAATGTAAAATTAGCTCAGTATCTACTTTTATATATCTATTTCCTTAAAATATCAAACTGTATAATTGAGGATATTGTACTCATCTTTCGTTTTACGTAAGAAAAGGACAGAGATTCACATGGACGTGTTCTGGGATGAAAATTGAAATAAAAGAATTGAAATAAAAGTTCCTCATTTCAGATAAGTTCGGAATCTAGATGTTGCGAAGGTGCATGAACGTAGGTAATCGGATGCAATTGTCAGATTATTAACGATGTCGCACCTTACAAAGTGAACTTAGTAATGCCTATTAATAGTATTAGAAAAAGCCCAAGGTTTTATGGTTTTATTTTTATTTTTTAAAACGTTATTGTGTACGAAACAACAATTTTAATACACACATACCAGCGTCTAGTTTGTAAGTATATGCGCATGACCTGGGACAGATTGGTTGATGCATTAGATAGAATTTCTAAGAACACGTTAGGATTTTGTTAAGTACTTCAGTACTTTGAATTATTGCAGCCTTCGATGTTCCGAATTGTAAAATATGCCAACTAAAATTATTTCGGCATTATATTTTACTAGCACCACAAAAAGCACAACAAATGCTTTTGCAAAAGACGCTTTTGAAATATTTAATGTTAACGCTAGTGAAGTACCGAGTATTCGATTGTTTTAAACCGTTATGCCTATAATCGATCACTGGTTAAATGTAAACGCGCACTTGTAAAAATGAGTATGATATACAAATTAACAGATTTATATCAGTTATAATACATATGTTATACGTTTGCCGAAAAAATACAGACTTTCATGGCATCAAAACTCAGATTAACATATACATGCTATACTTCGTATACGGGTAAGTATTATCGAGGTAATTTAAAAAGATCCATATTTCATTTCATGCAATCATATATTTAAAGCATAATTCTGCATCTTGATCGCGGGAAGTAGGTAACTAGTAATCTAGAAGATAAGCACACATATAGAAAGTATGCATGCTAAACTGTTCATGACTCAAACCTAAAGCACAAGTTATAATGCGACATAAAAAATAAAGTTGTAATGTATTCGATAAATCTGAATTAAAACTCTCTGCATTTGTTTTCATTACAAAATGTTACGTTTAACTGAAACAAATAATAATATATTATTAAACTTGTTTGCCAAGTTTGCATGTGAAAAGCCTTATCCTAAAAGTTCTTCGGTTGTAGAATATGTATTTCTAAATTAATTTCCTAATCATAAACTGCGTTTTAAATTCTTATTTAATTTAAAAAAATATAGTAATATATAATGTACATATATTGTCAAAAGTATTCATGGAAATGCTGGAAACTGGAGCCATAAGGGTGTTTTGTTCTCGGTTTATCATGACTAATCTTAATCAAAGACCAAAATACACTTTAGAAGATTCCGTCAATTAATTATTTATTTTTTCATTTTATTCCTTAAAAAACGTTTTTAATTAATTATTACAGTTACAAAATAATATAATTACACAATAAAATAAAATTTGGAGATTCGAACTCGGATATCCTGCATGGCAGACGACCGTGCTTACCACTACGCCACTGTGACAATTATGACGTCATCATTAACTAGTATATAATTTAATGCTTTAGTCTGTTTCCACGACTCCTGATACTTACGCAAGACCTGAGTAGTTGAGTAATAGAGTTTTTTAAAACCCAAAACAATTGAACAAATTCTGTTTAGTCGTATTTATCGATTAATGATAACTGGCGAGACAATTGGCCAATATTGATTCATCCTCTGCAATAGCGGAAATTAACGAAGAGTTCCGATGACTTTGATCGTACATAGTCGGCCAATTCCGTCATTCTTCGGTGATAGCGAGATGTTGCGAATGGCACCCAGACAAGGGACATCACCGAAGAGGCCCGAAGTGAATTTACCATGCCTGTCAGCGGAAGTAGAGACTGGTTTTCAGTTCCTTAAGGTCGACTCTCATATACTTGGCCGAAATCGGAAACCAAAGGGATAATTTTTTTCAAACTAAAAGTATGGGGACAAAAGTTGATACCGTTAAGGGGATTTTCATCCCCTATAATAAATATTGTATGGAAGTGATTATGAACACGGAACTTTGTAAATCACATCAACATTGACGTCAGGTTGTGATATTCCTTGTCGCAGAAGAGTTCTTAAATTACTGCTGAATTTTAAAAACAGATCAGGGTTACGATAATCACTTTTTGAAAAGTTTTTATAAGTCCATGGTAACGGTAGCACTGCTGAAGTAGCTTCATAGTTATACACTTATTACGAATATTAACGTTCTCAATAAGCAAGCTCTAGAAAAATGAATAATCTGACAAACCTATATCCCATAAGAAGTAGCTCGGAGAACATTCGAATCTAAATGGGGATAATTAACAATATCAAAATTAAAATCATCTCTCTTGTCATAGAGTTTACTAATTATTTCACCATTTTCAATAGAGAGATGTAAATTAAGAAAGGTAGTGACAGTATCAGAAAAGTTATTTTTGTTGAGTTGAAGTTTTAGTATACTAGATAGTATTAACCACAGTAGAAATAAATGGGATTGTCAATGTTCAATACATGTATGTCATCCAGATACCGAGAGGTATCATTAAAAGCTTTAGCTACATCTGCCTAAGTTTCTGATGAAAGTCTAAACATGAAATCTCTTTCATAGCAATACAAGAACAAATCTACGACAAAAGGTACACAGTTCGTACCCATGGTGACACCAACAATTTGACAAATATTATCTAATAAGAAAAACGAGTACCTTACAAACATGTTGTTAAATCCAGATAGTGCCATGTCTAAACTACTAAACTGCAGTTAGTTAAACAAAATACTTTAATAATTTTGCAGGCCAAAAATGTAGTTTTTTTCTCCAGCAAATGCACATCCGTGGTCGAGGGTTAACGACGAGGCGGTGCAAACCTGCTCGTCTCTCACTGCTGTGGGCTGGTTCGAAGCTTACTGGGTGCTCAACTTATAATTGAGAAAGTATCGATTCTTACGGATGGCGTGAGGTATACAGTTCTGGTTCTACCCGAACAAAATGGAGTGATCTGCCTCTACCACAAAAAATCGACCATCATATATGGCCTAACATGTGCTAAATATGACGTATAATGCCCTTCTAGCAAAGAAACAAATTCTCCAGCGAAAAGATTTTGAGTGAAAGCAATAAGTTGTCTTTGATAAGGTGATGTGGTTTTACTTTATTAAGGTGATGTGGTAAGGTTGTATACAGGGTTGAACAGACATAAGTACTTATAGATGAAATTTGACTCTTATTATAAATGTTATCAAGAAATATAAAAAGATCGAAGAGGGAAAGTCGCATTCAAGGAGGACTGTCAACCACAAAACACAGAAACAAACAGGCAAACAGACAAACAAGAAGGCAAAAGCAATAATAAATGCAAACGACATCACAAACACACAAGGGTTGACAATAGGGCTACCGCCTTGGAACGGTCAGTGGCAAAGAAGGCCACTGGGGGTTTAAACCGGTTCTAGGTTGCACCAAACCTCACACTTACCCTACTGTCATCCCATTAAAACAGGACAGTGTAAATAAAGAAATCCTCGCCATGATCTAATCTCTAACCAACAAGGCAGCATCAATAGGCAATATAAGTAAAACTCAAATATGCTCGTGTAAATATAATACATAAAAACAACAACGTCTCCCGAATTTTAACTGATCAAAATAATGTTTCACTAGTTATAAGTTTTACTGTTTAACGTGATATTTAACGGCAGTAAGACAAGAAGTTAAAAGATTGGAGATGTTTGTAGTTGTGAATGCTACCTTATTATAAATACGTAAATCCTTGAATAGATTAAATAATATTGTTTTTCCATATAACTAATAATTTGCTGCGTATATTGCACATCTGTTAGATTTAATAAACTTGTTTTGTTGAAGTATAACACAGATAACTTTATTGCAAACTCCCACATTTAAATTATTTATTTATTCAATTACAATTTGTTTGCTGTTTCCCGACACAGGATTTCAGAAATGAGTAGGTAGGTAGGTGATCTTTTTTTTGCCAAGAACAGTAAACATATCATGTTAAAGATTCGCTATAAAAATGTTTGGGTTGGACCCTTTTTCTTGGGTAGGTAGGGAAACATCAAACCAACATTTTGTTATGGTCGGCCAAATACATTCTAACAGTGCAATGTGTTCATACCAAATACCTACACACGTCACATGTAGTGTCTGGACTATGTTTAATACACGAGTGTCACGCATATCGTGTAACGAAAATGTACTTTGATCCAATACTTTTACTTGAATCTGTTTTCGACTCATTAGACGGTATTGGTGTAGGCTCATTATCGTCGTTCTTTACCGAGCTAAAATGTCTATTCGTGTCTGTTCATGGATTCTTCAAACGGTGTACATTAAAGGATTGGTGTCTACCAGGAAGTATTATATGGGTGCACTTTAAACATGTTAATGTAACATTGCAATTATGTTGGAACTTCATCATTTAAGTAATGCAGTAATGTTTGCTATCTCGCGTGTTTTCAACCTATTCCAGTGTCCCGCATTGTGAAATGCTTTTAAATCTCTCTTCTAAAAGGCAATATTTCAGATTGTTTTCAATTATTTTTTTATACGCTTTTCTTGGTAGATATCACTATTTTCAGAAATAAACAAGCATAGGTGGTCTTCGTAGTAAATCCTGCAATGCATTTGAAACTATATAATTAAGCCGTTTCGGTCATTTTGTCAGTCTGCGGGATGGTGTGTGCAATGAATAGTACGGTGGGCGTGACATTCGGAACGTCTCACCAGCGCTATTGAGTTTATTTGGCGTGTTGTTGCGTAAAATACTTTCCTTAGCCTCTTTTTCGGACGAGAAATCTATTCGCTAATAAGATAAGAGCAGGTTTCAGGATTCCTATGTACCATTCCCCTCTCTTTGAAGGAAGCCTATAATGACCTGTAATGTGATGATGAGCCGTTAAGCAACTTTAAAGTGTCAATCTGCGATATTTAAGAAAGTGTAATCGTTTGAAAATCAGAACTAGTCTCTAGCCTCACGATGGCGACTCATACGCGCCTTTAGATACGGATTGTTATCGATAGTACTAAGTCTAGTAGCTTCATTGCTAGACGGGTAGTGCTAGGACTGGTCTTCCCGGATTAACCAACTATTGTTACATTAAGTGGTGTTTTGACGAAGGTAGTTTTTAGCCTTAGGAGGTACCAAAATACTTTGATAAACTGTCCAGCCTTAAGTGGTAAAAAATAAACCACATCACTACAACCAATAAGAGATGTAATGTTTTAGTAATTTTCACTTAATCAAAATGTACTACCGAGGCTATTGGACCGACATATAAAATACCACTTTAGCTATTGAACGCAAAGCTCATTGGCAGTTTTTAATGTGGCTGGTTGATGTATCATGTCATGTGTCTGCAATGTTGTATTCCAGGGTGCCAGCAATTTAAAATTGAACAATAAGCTCATTGTTTCAAGTACAAACCATCATGATATTACAGAAACAAATTTAAAATGGGACGTTAAACTTTATACATACCCAAACTGCATCAAAATGACCAGACATAAGCTCCCTTTGGGAGTGGTAGCGTTTTATACCAAGACGGCGACACACGCGCCTTATGGTACCACGGTGGCAATACAAGAACTTCCTAAAAGTTTTAACAAAAGCAAACACATTGTTAATTATAACCGTACGTATTGAAGTCATACTTGTTAACATTATTTCCGAGTCACACAAGCATTACACCAAAATATCTAATATCAAAGTATACTATTATGACATAATACATACTGTTGAGTTTATAATGACTCATTAATTATTTAGAAATAAAAGTATGGCAAAATTAATTAAGAACACATATATATTGACATTTAAAGGTCAACGCAGCATCAGCAGGAGGGCGGTGGTTGAGCTGATTAACGTTCGTTTTAAGTAGCGGACACACTCATCCTTCCTTCAGTTCTCTTACCCACAGTGTTGGACCCGCGATTGAGGTCTAAGAGAGATGTAAATCACGAAACGTTCTGATTAATGTCAAACGCTAGTAATTCTTTACAGTGTTTTTTTGTGGCTTTCTAGGATATTTTTATTTTTTGCATTTATATATATGCGAGCATCTGTGTGTTTTACTTGTATTGCCTATTAATGCTGCCTTGTAGGTAAGAGAAAAGTTCACGGAGGGGATTTCTTTATTTACACTGTCCCATTTTATTGGGTTGACAGTAGGGTACATGTAAGTGTGAGGTTTCGTGCACCCTAACATTAGCTGGTTAACCCCAAGCGGCCATTTTACCACTGACTGTTCCAAGGCGGTAGCCATTTTGTCAACCATTTGTGTTTGTTATGTCTTATTTGGCATTTGAAATTTGTTCTTTGTTTCTGTGTGTGTTTGTCGTCCTTGAAAGCTGCTTTATGGAAATATGGAACCTTAAATGAGGTATTTTCACACCATTCCATGGCCAGCGGCGTATGGTCCCAGTTTCTAGGAAAACGCGTTGACCTAAACGAGAAAACAACGGGCGAAAGAAACAAAACTGAATCTAGCTGGGAACAGAGGTTATGAAGCCTGCGTATCACAGGTAACAGTAAAAAAAAAAACAACTAAAAAGCTGGCAACATATCCTAACGGTGATTAAACAATACTCAGAACATTTAAAGGCTGGAGATGTGGAACCGCCTATTCGAAATTCAAGTAAGAAACAAAAGGTATTTGAGAATGTACCACTGATATCTGTAAAAATCGGGCTCAGTGATCTCCAAAGATCGGAATGAATAACAGTTCTGACTGCAAGCACGGGGAGACGTTTTACCGCCGCCACACTGCACAGGCATCGCTTCTGCGATATACAAAAAAGTATGGAACTTAAGTAGAAATTTGGAAATAGTCGAACACGATAAAGACAAATAGCAGTCTCGGTTTGATTGAGACTGTTCATGAACCGTAGTGAAAAGTGCTTGTTGCCGTTGACGCCCTCTAGCCCCGGGTTGTGCAGAATTTAATAGTACAAAAAATTGAGCCATCCCGAAGATAGCATGCATATGCCGATGAATATGAAACCTTCAATGAGGTATTTACACACAATTCCATGGCAAGCGGCGTATGGTCCCAGTTTCTAAGAAAGCGCGTTGCCCTAAACGAGAAAACAACGGCCGAAATAAACAAAATACAATTTAGCTGGGAGCAGAGGTTATGAAGCCTGCGTGTCACAGGTAACAGTCAAAAGACTAAATTAAAAAGCTGTCAACATATCCTAACGGTGATTAAACAATACTCAGAACCTTTAAAGTCTGTAGTAGTGGACCACCTATTCGAAATTCAAGTAAGACACTGAATGTATTTGAGAATGGTCCACCGATATCTGTAAATATCGGACTCAGCGATATGCAAAGATCGGAATGAATACCATATAACCCTTACCTAAATAAGGCAGTACATGTATACATATACACTGTATGCTATGTTTAACCTTATGATATTATTTAGTAACATAATAGGAATTTATAATGTTCGCTATTGGATTCTGATATGTATTACATATTTTATACGGGTTTCAGAGCATTCCGGCCTTTATATTTGTGTAATAGTACCTGATTATTTCAACGTTTCAGCGTTTCCTAATTGCTGGTAATAGATTACCCCGGCATAGACCTCTCATCATTTTAACCAGTCACATGATGTATGTACAAACAACCTTTACTACAACAATGTTCAGCATGTGCGACATGGAGGAACGGAAAGTAATTCTCAGCAATGTTTGCATTGAGTTGAAAAGATGACCTACCATACTTGTACCTACATAGAAAAAACCTATTCAGACCAATTGATGATTTAGACTATTGCAATCTATTGACGGCCGAATATTAAGACTTTTCCTGTTAACATTTTGACGGCATGAACTGTTGCATTGGATTTGTCCTAAACAGACACATGCTAGGTAAATTAACCTTCCTCAAGGTATCTAGGCATTCCTTCCTTTTAAAAAAGCATCTTAAATGTGACAATTCTTCAGACAACAGTTGATAAGGAATACGTTATTCAGTTATGTTTCAGGAAACATTACATTCTTAAAGAATGCCTGAATATTTCAATTACAAAGTAAAAACGAATATATAGTACGCACGCATACCATTGTTTTCACAAGACAATGCTTCGAACATGTACGTAACGTCATCATGTATACATATAGTTTAAATTAAATCCACTTCTTTTGATGTATATATGATGCCATTTCTCGGTAGGCGATACTCTTTCTGTACTCTCCGACAATATGAAGTGTGAAATCAGCTTTCAGACCATGACAGTGTTTAATTGATTGAAAACATATCTGAGGTTGAGAAAAACAAATATTCATTAATCCCCTTATTGAAATGAAGTTTCAAAACAAACACAAAACAAGCCCAAGGCATGCACCAAAGGACCAGGGATATTTCAAAATAGACATTCACTGGATTTAGAATTAATACAAGTAATATATGATGATTTTGATTTTGTTGATACAAGTGTTTAGGTTCGGTCATTCATCATTTGCACGGCGTTGTAAAGACAAACTAGATTTTCATTTTTAATAATCATACCAACAGCAAGTTCCCTAGGTACCAGTACATTACAGAATATATTGAAAGTATATACGTAATGAAGAAGATCTGCGTCGAGAGAAAGTGCTTTAATCGAATTTGTTGGCACATTGTTGACATCGATTTAGCGTGACCTAAGTACTTGTTTCCGTCAGGAATATTTTCAATAGCGATCGAAACGGTCTTTTGGATTTTCATAACCCATACACACTGCTTGTCAAAGAAACTGAAGTTTGTATAGTGGTTGTACGACCGAGCAATGTATTTGAACCTCACTGGATAAATGTTTCAGCTGTAATAAGTCAATCATGTTGTTGTTGCCTTTTGTCCTAAATTATCTTTAATCTACCAATCACGCTTGTTATAAAATGTAATGCCATAAAATACAGTATTGTTTTTATATGTGTCGTGTATTTGTAAATGTGAGGAAAACGTTTTTAATGTGTAGATTTCTTTCTACTCTGAAATCGAAAATGAAAGCGTTAAATTGCAGAGATCAAAACAGATGAGACCTAGGATATATTAGAGTTATACCAGTAAAATCTAGTATTCTATTAGAGGATCAACCATTTTGAAACATTTGACACGATTCACCATATAACGAAATTGCCGGTTAAAAAAGCACGCTGCATAACCTAGTTCACAAAAAGCACTGTGAAGCAGTTATAATTAGTGTTTGACCAAACATACTCTTCAAAAGTGTCGATCCTATACTGTAACAACGAGTTTAGTTCCATGTTCATACAAAACAATGTTCGTAATAACCTGCGCACTTAAAAAAGCCAATTAGTAGTAACGTGCAACCTGATGTTTTAGACTTAAATCCGGAATTAAACCTCGGTACTCAAAAACAATTTTAGACGCCATGATGGATTCTCGCATCGACTGAATATCTAGATTATGTAATTATAAATGACGATGTTTATTGAAAGACAAAAGAACATAGTTCTATCATATAACTCCTGTTTTATTGTTAGACTTGTATTTTCTTAAGGAACTTGAACTAAGGCATGTGTGTGGTATATACTAAACTGTTGACAATACTATATGGCCTCATTAAATAAACAGCGCAACTGCAACCAATATACTAATAACATAATTGCAACGTGCAACATAACTTTTATTTTTTATAATAATGGAAGGATTTAAGGTTAATTACAAATAAATATATGTGTGTCCGTGCGTGTCCGACACCATCATTTATTTTTCTAAAAGTAAACATCACACGACCCGTTAAAGTAATGATCATTACGTTGAAACTCTTTCATTTTACTTTGTAACTTAACAATCAAATTAAATGCATTCTTAATTTTAATATTTTGTCTAAATTCAATTGGATGAATACATAAATGTATGCAACAAAACTATAGCAATTTCATCTGTCGATTAAGGTATTTGAAAGTGTGCGATTATTTTCTAAAATATACTGACCTGGTGCACTCTGCATACTTTTTTATTATGATTCATAACAACTCTTTCAAACTCTAACTTTTTTCTTCTATTGTGCACTAATATCATGCTGTAGAAATAATGAGAATTCTAACAAGACCTGCGCAGTCTTTCATATACGCAGAGAAGAGAGATAGCTGTATGTTATTATATGATAAAATACAGCTGTTACATTAATTCCCCGCATATATTTTATCCGTTGGAAGCGCCACGTTACATGACGTCACTTGGTAGTGTATTTGAACATACTGTACCGCGCAGAACTTTGCAGACGGGGGCGCCCAATGGAACAGCCTGTAAACATAGCAGCCTGATTACATTGACCTCCGAAATAATATATAGTGCTCCCACAATAGCGTAAACAATGGGGTTATTTTTGTGTTAGAATCCAAATAATAAATACGTACCTGTATTTTATCGGGGAATAAAATACAGTTAGTCGTTTGGATGCGAGTAATTAAATCACTCGTGCTTTAGCTTTTATTCACCTATAATACACAGGTACGTTTTTATTATTTCTTAAATAAAATATGTTAGACACCATCATTTAATTTTCTAAATGTAAACATCACACGACTTGTTAAAGTAATCATCATTATATTGGAACTCTTCCCTTTCATTTTTAACTTAACAATGCAATTTGTACTGCAGACAGAGTAAAGATGGTTCTAGAAGAATCACACTGTAAATACCTTATTTTTTACAGTAAACTTGGTTGTACATCTACGATAAAGACCCAGGCTTTCATTATTGGAGGAACTGCCGTCGAGTGAGACTGCAGACGGTGTAACTCTGTGTAAAAGCTCAGTATCTTTATAATATATTTAAAAAGGGTTATCCTGCAACAAGTTATTTCACTTAGACATAGCACAAAGTATTCAAAAGACACTAATTGTTTCCGATGTCGCGACGCCGTCCTTTCCAAAATTGTTAATTTGCATCTGTCGGACATTGATAGATACCAGTACCAGGAATGTGATAGATACCACAATGCAACGATAACTCAACTGCCACTTGCTCGAATTCCGTCTGGATTGTTATACGTTTTCCTCAATGATTTACATTCTAAAATTATATTTTATTTAACGAGAGCACGGAAGTGCTCTAGCCCACATGTAATAATACAGATGATTATTCATCAATCTGACAAATGTGGCGCTACATTGAGTGTAAGATTACTGGAAAAAAACGTCGTTTGTGACCTGATTAAATACTAAGATTTATTTGTTAGATTCACTATGAGGATATGACGGTATTATAGATGAATCAAGTATTTGAAATTTCCTTAAACTATTTAAAGGGACACACAGCAATTTTCAGGTTTTAATCAAGCATTAAACTGAGCACATCAGTGTGTTTATACATTAATAATTTAAAATGTATATACTATCATCATGATTCTGCTTAGATCTTGTTATATTTCTTTGTATTATCGAATATGTTTCTGTTACTTTTTTCCTTTCCATACGAATTTAGCAACTTTAAAAATGCAGTTGTAATTTCATTCGAGACAATGATGAGAATAATGTGTTGCATAAGCTATTAACGATTGTTTTCTAAATGGTAATATTTGTCACTTTCTTTCCATTTTTTCTTGATATTTCTCCTTTTCAGTGTTGGAGATGTTATGGTTGTTTGAGAAACAAAGATAAGTACATGTTACGCATATATGGAACAGCCCATTTCACCTTGAAGCAGTTTGACATCCACAAATGTCCAAGCTCTAAATTTAGAATGGAGTATGTTGATACAAAGCATTTAGTTCTGAGAAAATATTCAGTTAATATGTGATTCAGAATTCTAACTTACAGTTATATGATTCAGTAGATAAAAAAACGAACAGGAATTGAAGCAATTCAGGACCAAATTCAATCAAAATTACGAATCAAAACAAATAACAATTACAAGGATATATAGCAGACAAAGTATTTTTTTCTTGATATTTCCCATTTTCAGTGTTGGAGATGTTATGCTAGTTTGAGAAATAAAGACAAATACATGTTACGCATATATTCCAGATTAATGCAAAAACATACTCAAATTGTGGAACAGCCCATATCACCTTGAAGCAGTTTGCCATCCAAAAATGGAAAAAGGTCCAAGCTCTGGAATACAGAATTCAGTATGTTGATACAATGCATTTATTTCCGAGAAAATGTTCAGTTATGTGATTCAGAATACTAAGATCTGAATAACAAAATGCTACAGTTATATGATTCAGTAGATAACAAATATACTCGGTAATAAAAATGTTGGACCAGGGTATATAAAGTCATATAAAAATAAAACTAGTGGACAGAATTTAAGTATCTTTTTTTAGTAACCAAGGCCTACCCTACCCGATTAATTTGGTACCAGATTGTTAAATTCCAAACAATATTTGATTTTAAAAAAATATGAAAAGTTTTGTTAATTTTAATATTTGTCTCTTATACTTACGACAACATTACAATTGCAATAACCCAACTTGCCTTAATCCACAAACGGAAAAACTTCCCCCAAATCCCCTTCCCGGGACTCCCGGCACCAATGGAGCCGCCAAATATACCCGTACATGCAGAGTTACTTCCTTTTTCCGCAAATAAGACCTAAATTAAAGGAGGGTTGGGTAGTTAATTGTGTCGTAAGTATAATAGACAAATATTAAAATTAACAAAAAAGTTCATATTGGTCTATAGATTACTTACGACAACATTACAATTGCGACTTTAACACATGAGCTGGGGTGGAACAATGTAACCTGTTATGAGTGCCCGACTATGTCAAGGGGATTTAAACGACTCTGAACAACAAGTAACAAAACACGATCAAACCTGCTCTAATCACAATAGAGCTAGTAGGAGGAGCCTCTAAAACTTCTTAGATGGGCAGATGAACGTTACAAGGTGAATATGGTACACTCATAAGTCCTTCAATTCGGTCAAGGACAATAAGTCCAACTCCATCTAAAATCATAATCGAGAATTTCAAGCAAATCTATGGAACAGAAAATTGCTAGTATTACCTAGATCATCTAAATAAGTATCGACCCCTTGATTCAATACTTAAATAACAGCTACATAACTGAGCTGTTAATGTAACAGAACTATGACCACTAGCGAAAAAGTAACTGTGTGAAACATAGATAACTATAAACAATATGTATAAACCAAACACATTTGAAACATTGTGGTATGAAGTGCTGACAAACCAAGATAAGTATAATAACAAATAAAACTGCACTCGATTAGTATGCCTACCGTTATAAACTTAGGCAAGGCCAAGTCAGCTAACTGGTACATGTAGAGCAGCACAACCCATGCCTGATTGGGTAGTAAAGACTGGACCTAGTGAAAACAATATTTAAGATAAAACGTAACAAATAGTTTGTGAATTCTAAGGAAAAAAAAGGCCCTGAATTGTGACGTTTTATTGGAATTGAATTATGTAAATACCCAGACAAAAACCAATCAGTTTGTTACTGGAATCTCTCTAGAAGGGGTTAAAAGGATCCCTTTAGTAGAATGAGAGCGATGACACTTCAGTTCCCAGAATGGGCGCACTAAATCTGAGCCACAAGGCAAAGGCTAAAATAAAAAAGTCTAAAGGGTAGTCTATCTAAGTTTAACCTAAAAGTTCAAAGGAGGGCCAGAGAACAGAAGTCAAATGGGAGGCCAAAAGAGCCACTTGAAACGTCTAAGTATTCTAAAACTAAGAAGAATAGTGATATAAGCTCAAAAGGGGGGACAAGAGCAAAAAACAAAATCGACTACGGTGGAAGTGTAACAAGCACTGTGCTACACTATTCTGCCCAGCTAAGCCTCTGTGTCCTCAGAGTAAACCAGTGAAGGACATCCTAGAGGTACACTTATGTGAGCAACTATTACAGAACAAAAAGTCTCAAGATGTAGTTTGAATAGACAAACGTGAGGTTGCATACTGATTCGGAATGAAGGGTAGTGGCAGAAGTAGACTGTATTGAGGGTAACACATTAAGTTAATGAACAAATCTTACATGTGGCCCTTAAGGAACAACTTAAAGGTTACTATAGCCAATCTGAGAGATCCTTCAACATGCATTTAGGGCAGCTCTACTAAACCCCTAGACCACGGCAGAAAGTCACCTTGAATGTGGTTGTGCACACGCACGCATGCACCCCCTTTTTGTTCTGACCACGGCAGAATGTCATCTAGAATGTAGATATGCACACGCACGTACACCCCCTCCACCCCCACCCCCCCATTATTGTTCAAGTAAAAGGCCAACGAGATTTTAAAATGGAATGAGTAAAGAAGTGGCCTTCCAAAATATCTGGCCATACGAATGTGGTATATAGAACCAATAAATAAAGAGATGCCATATGTATCTCAAAACTTACCTGAGGGTAAGACTACAACAAGGAGAAGTCTGGCTCTTATGGCAAAAATAATGTACGGATTAGAAGCCGAGCCTAAACAACAGTATAGCCTACCATGACGTTAGGAAACTTACTCATACTGATAGACCTACTCTAAACTGATAGAAAACAAGGATACAGTATCCTGGTTCTAACAAGATTAAACAGGAAGAAGTCAAAACAACAACTACGCCAACTATCATTAGTACCCTAAGGGCTAATAGAGAACAAACCCTGGCACTACAGTCCATTAACCGTATGACTGTATGGAGAAGTGGGTGGGGTAAGGAATCTAGAATATGGACAAAGATCTTAGCTGCAAAAATTGCAGTGTTATGTCCTGTAACCGCATCTAAAAAGATACACAAAGAAAGAAGAATGACGAAGAACTTCATCAGGCAAGGCTAGTAAGGGAGACAGGGAACAAACCCACGTAGGGTTGAGGACAGTAGCTTTGAAGCCAACGAGTCAGCCACCAAACTACCGAAACTGCCTGGAGATCTAAACGGTACAGAAGGGGACCTTAATCAACATACGGGTAATCCCAAAAAAAACGCAGGTGTATAAGTGAGGAAACTCGCATAATTCACTCGCGCAAAGGCTCTGGTAAAAATAAGTTTCTCACTTCTCGAAGAAAAATTCCTATATTCAAGACGAACCAACAATGATTCTATTAATAATTGATCATGTACTATCAACCTTGATACTTAAGCAGCAAAACATAATGCGCTAAAAAGAGACGACAATAACGTCAACAGCGGCATTAGGGCATTGTCGATATTTCATGACTGAAAGTTAAGAAACACAAACAATGAATTATAAGGTTTATTATAAAGTCCACAATAAAAACAAGACGCCAGTTGTCTTTGTGGCTGTTATTGGAGACGAACCCGGGACTCCTTCCTGACAGGGAGAAAGCTCTACCAACTGAGATAACCGGGACACCATCATAAAACAGCGGTGAGTGACAGTGATTTAAAGTAAGAGACTAACCCCTAAGCCACGGCGTCCCCCATATCAACTTACCAGCAAAAGGGAAGCCTCAGCCAACAACTGCATGTGCAAATGTATAAAATAGCATGAGCCATTGTAAATAATAAAGGCTATTGTAAATAATGACACCCCTGGAAATAAATACTACTGGCGCTAAATAAAATAAATGCTTATATACCTGCAAGTATGATAAGCATAAAAAATAGACCCGCAGTCATAATCTACTCAACCGTAACCAGGGCAGGAAACAAACGCGGAATTACTTGTCCATAATCAATAGACCATGGCGGAGAAGCCGTAATAACTAAAATCATCCTTGATAGGTCAATTCTTGTGACAGACGTCGAAAGTAGGTACTGACTTCTAACGAGGTTACCAGCAAAACTAGTTATATAGGCAGACAATGCTTAAGAAGTGTTTATCAATAAAAAGAGTATTATTACAACTTAAACTTGTATTTGAGGATGGGATAACTCCAAGCCTGCTAATCAGAATCAGAGGTAATACTTAGGCAATTTACCTTCTCCGATTGTAGATGTCTAACCAGATGGCTACTAGATAACTTCACTCTTGGAATGCGGTTATTATTTCCTTCAGCCTGTGGAGCGCCCTGTCAGTAGGAAGGTATGACTTCCGTACCAAGAAAAAACCTATCCCAATAGAGAGCACTGTCTAGGAAAGTATGATTTCCTAAAGAGATCTCAGTCCTATTGTTGGTAAGTGTTTCTGACATAACACTGAAAAAGAAGAACCAAGAAAGTGTCCCAGACACATTTTACTTGTATGTAATCCATATATTATCTTAATTGCTATCATATGATTTAATTTCCTGTTTGTTCCTTGTCATGTTCACATTGTTATGAATATTACAATAAACTATTCTATTTTATTCTATTCAATCTGCGATTATACCACACATAAGAAAATGTATTAACAGAAAATGTAGTCCATGACCGAACTTAGCCTATGAAAGCGAGTACGAAACGCAGGAAACTAAAACATCTTCCCATAACATGGAAATAAATCTAGCCATGATCAAGACTACTAGTCTAAATTAATCATTAGTAAGAGCAGAGCCCTTAGAAGACACTATAAGCTTAAATTGGGTGGCTCTCCCCATCTCAGCAGTATTGAATACAGTAAAAATTACAGTAAGAATACTCGTAGGGCACTAGATCCAGCTTGAAAAGCTAGAAAAATTCATCAGAAGAAGAATTACCTGAGATGTGTCGAGACAGGTGGCGGATTTGGATGGGATTCCCAACTTGAAGAAGTATCGGGCGCTGTGATGGGTTATCCTAGACGTAAGGGGTACTCGTTTCCCTCCTCGGGCAGGACTCCCCACCCAGTGATTAACTCCCGATACTGTATGCTGGAATGAGTTATCCTAGACGAAGTGGTACTCGTTTCCCCCCTCGCACAGGACTCCCCACCCAGCACTCCTAGGCCGCCCACTGTTACTTGAGTCGTCGTGATCCACCCAACTACCTGCCAGCCTCTTACTGTGTACATTAGTGGTTGGGGTATGAGACTGTTTGGTCCCGCCCCCCCCCCCCCACAGAGCATGCCAGCCTCTTACTGCGTACATGAGTGGGTTGGGTACGACACTGTATCTGACCTGGTACTTAGCTTGGATGGATAGCCCTGGGCAACAGAAGAAAGATTCCATAGCCTTCTTTCGGTAGGACTATCCAAACATAGTCGACGTGATCCCGCTCAAGTAATGCTCGCTGTGAACATTAATCAGAGGAGACTGTGTGATACCCCGGAAAATGCCAGCCTCTAACTGTGTACATGAGTGGGTGGGGTAAAACACTGTATCTGGCCTGATAACTAACTAACAACTGTACTGCTCACTGAAGTATAAGAAAGAGAGGCACAACTGTAAGTATATAAGGGTGTGACTACACACCCACAGACACTCATGGACCTCCTCAGAAGTTCTATATAAACTGAGTTATGTAATGAACTTTATTTAAAATAACTTTAAAAGCATTTAGAGCTATTTTAAGTAGTCTGGGATTGTCCACTAAGCGTGCGGAAAAAACAGAAAAAGACCTGCGACATTTTTCCTGGATAGACCTTAATACTATACCGGTTTAGAATAGTTAACACTAATATTTCTAAACGAAGAAAAGCGCCGATGAGTGGGTGGGGTACGAATTTCGGTCTAAATAAACCGCGATAGAATAGAGTCCGGTGTAAAACACCAATTAAGCTTATAAAGAAAGACAAAAATATCGGACAGGGAAAGCAGCATTCAAGGACGACAGTCAACTACAAAGCACAAAAACAGACACGTAAACAGACAAACGAGAAGGCAAAAGTAATAAAAAATGCAAACGACATCACAAACACAAAAGGGTTGACATTAGGGCTACGGCCTTGAAACGGTCAGTGGCAACAAAGGCCACTGTGGGTTTAAACCGGTTCTAGGGTGCACCAAACCTCACACACACTTACCCTACTGTCATCCCACTAAAACAAGACAGTGTAAATAAAGAAATCCCCGCCATGATATAATCTCTAACCAACAAGCCAGCATCAATAGGCAATATAAGTAAAACACAAATATGCTCGTGTAAATATAATGCAAAAAACAATAGCCTAGAAAGCCACAATGAAGGTACTCAATGACTTGGCAGAAGCCAGAGCAACAAGAGAATAAACCATTAAGGGCACGACAAGAAAGATCATAGACAAACATCAATTTTAACAAGTTTAACAAAAATAGTATGAAAGTGATCATGACCAAGAATCTTACGAAGTTTATAAATCACATTACCATAGAAGTCAGGTTGTGATAGTCCTTGTCGCAGAAGAGTCCTTAAATTACTTTTATATTTGGAAAGAAGATCAGGGTTACGATAATAAAATTTTGCAAAAGTTTTACGAAGTTTATGGTAACGGTAACCCTGATTGAGTAGCTTTTTAGTTATACAAAGATTACGAATATTAAAGTCCTCAACTCGAGTACAAGCTCTATAAAGCCGTAAGAAAATAATACATGTGAAGTAAACAACAAGTAATAAAACAATTAAAACCAAATAGTTCGTGGAATAAGAACAGTTGTTTGATCACCGTTAGATTTACCGTTCATTATACACGACGCACAAACGGGAAAAAGGGAAGTAACTCTGCATGTACAGGTGTATTTGGCGGCTCCATTGGTGACTGGGAGTCCCGGGAAGGGGATTTGGGGGAAGTTTTTCCGTTTGTGGATTAAGGCAAGTTGAGTTATTGCAATTGTAATGTTGTCGTAAGTAATATATAGACCAATAACGCGAACACACAAAGGGTCTGTAAAAAATGTTGCAAAGTCCATAAAAAGTAACAGTTACGGACACATTCGAGTAACCAATAAAAAGATTATTATTTTTCGCAAACTTTCATTGTAAACGATAAGTATTGTTGATTGTTGATCTATTGTGAATTATCAACTGAGATAATAAGGGTTATGGTCGAATGTCATTGTTCAGAGATCATTGTACGGGTTCGAACACTGCCATGGTCCAAAACCTTTTTTGCAGAGTATAGAACAGGAAATGAAGCATTTGAGGTCCAAATTCAATCAAAACCACGTATCGAAACAACAATTACAAGGGAAAATAACAGACAAAGTATTTGACGTCGTAAACATAAAACAGGTTGACAGTAGGGGCTACCATTTTTTTAAACGGTCAGTGGAAAACGGTTCGCCTGGAGTTTAACAAAGTTCTAATATACACCAAACCTCACTCTTACCATACTATTATCCCAGTGAAGTGATCGGTGCATACACACATCTACTGACTACGTGTTGCATACTAGAACAATATAATCTGACATCGTCAAATAACATTGTTAAAGAAAGTGTTCTATATAAATTTAATGTTAGACACAAAGCTGATAGGATTGCATTTATAAAACAAATCAATATAATCAATACGCTAACAACTAAATCAGGTTTTCAAATCCTCAAAGTTAATTCAGTGAGCTATAAGTCGCCATGAAGGCAAACAATTATAATTCGTGTTTCTTTATATTTTCAGAAATAATCGTTTGAACATACTTTAGAGACAAGACTGACCTAATTCTAGTTGATGACAATTTGTCTAAATATTGTTAACATGAAAAACTAATTTCATGTCGTTAAAGCTAAATAGTTCAGACTTAATATGCACATTTTGATTTTATTGTTTCACAACTGCGCTATTTGTATATGCAGCGCCAAATCAATACACAAACAAAATAATATATAACGCTACATCTGAAACAATGAATGTAAATAAATCAGTTGGAAGGATCTCTATACCCTCGTCTTATTCTCTTTAAAACGTGTTGAACTTTAGTTAAATACACATGTTTGAATATCAATCAAATAAGTATCATAAATAACAGAAATACACACTACACAACTTAACTTAATGAAAATATATCTCAGCAAAACATTCATCAATCACTTCAATGACATTAACTCGCTACCAAAAAACAAATTAATATAGACGACCATTGTTATTACCTAGAGATTGTTCCGAATATTAAAAACGAGTCTGTGATGAAATTTTATCTAGATTGGAGGTTATAAATAAGGGTCACAGGGGAGAAAAACAATGGCAAATTGATTCCATTAATATATATCGAGATATAGTATAGCGTTTGTAATGTTTCAATTAATCCATATTTAAACCTCGAGAGAGACACATTTGTAAGAAATACACATTTTATTTGAATTGTTTAGTATTTGCACTGATTTATCGTATTTGTTCTATAACCGTTTCAACCTCGCAGGAGACATGTTAGCAATAAATAAAAAATGTATTTGAATTGTTTAATATTAACTTATTTTTTACAACTAGTTTCAGTATTAACCTGATTGCATTAAAGGTGAACGTTTGCGTGTCATTGAGATTATAGTCTGAAATAAATATATACTATATATAATATACAATCTGTTCAAATATTACACTAATTAGTTGTCCCGTTTTCAAAACGTAGGCAAGTATACCTCATAATAATACGTATAATCTGCGATCATCTACACGAAATGATCTTGTTACAGAAAAACCGCAAACTAAATACATGAAAGACATATTTAGCGACTATGGTCAACACGTTTGGAACAATATACCGGTCGACATACGTTCTCTTCCTTTAAATATAATTATAAAAAATTGTTGTTGCAAAATGCACATATGTATGATACTAAAGTCAATATTTATTTATTTTTTGCTGGGATATATATGTCTATTATGTAAGACTATAACGATTTCTTCTATATTCAAACATAATTGAGTGTTTGTCGAAGATTGAATGTTAACTTGTATTGTTAGTGTATTTGTTAAAAATCACTATATGTATTTATACACAGAAGGCCGCATTGCAAATATGATGTTTATTTCTTGATATTAATGTCATAATGTGCTAACATTCTTTAAATAAAGAATTTATTATTATTATTATTACTGTTATAGCACACACGGTCCAACTTTGCCCTTTTTGAATATATGTAAGTGTCAAGAAACATGTGACGTCATTGGATCGAAGCGATTAGCGGCTCCACATTAGTATTATAGTATTGTCTATATAGGATTACGTTTTATTGTACGTGTTAAAATGTCGTCTGCTGTTGTTGGGAGCAAAAGTGTCCATACAAATGGACAGGATACTAATATCAGTTTCTTTCGTTATCTTGATTAGATTAGTGATGTATTACGATTTGATTTGTGAGAAAAGCACCGCCCGTCTTGTTAAAACATGCGGAACCTCCGAAACACGCGTGAGTTTGTAGTGTATCTTTTGATTTTGATTCGTGGGAAGTCTATCCTTTCGTTTTCTTTTCGCTCAGTTTGGACAACAGACTGTCATGTCGAGTAAAAAAACAACGGTACCAACCATAATACAAAAATGAGAAGTGCCTAACCCCTCGGTCTCCGAGGAAATTGTATTCGCTGATTCGACCGGCGTTGAGCAGGAAATTAATAGACGAAGTCAGATAAAAGCTTTTGTTCTATTTATTCACATCCGGACGTGAACATCGGATTAACAACTTGTCCGGTGTCCGAACTCTTTTATTTAATCATTAGATGTTCAGCTATCTCTGTAAATAATCCAGTACTTTCAAAACGAAAGCAGTTTTCGAAGCTTGTATTGTTATATTCATATAGAGATGAACATTTTTGTATGATACGTATATTGTCCATAAATGCTGCCAAATGTTTTAGAGGATCTATCCTTGGGGGGATTTCTTTATTAATTGTGTACCCAATCCCGCCTTATTGACATTACAATAGGTAAGAGTTTGGTTTGGTGCTCCCTGTTACCTGGAGTCCCCATCGCGCGACCGTTTTGCCACATACCGTTCCAAGGTGGTCCCTCTATTGTCAACCCATTTATCTTGTTTATGATTGTGGTGTTGATTACTCTGCTATTATGATTTTGTGTTAATGTTGTTGGCTGTGAATGTGTCTTTTAGGTTGGCTTCCTTATGTGGATGTTTTTTTCTGTTCGAATTTAATTCCTACTTTCAAAAATCATTATACAATCTTGAAAATTCTCGTCTAACAGGAAAACACTTTGAAAAACCTTTTATAAAATTGTTGCGCACTTATAAAATGCGTATGTCTAACTTGACATTAAAGGAACCAGATTGACATACTTGGATAGTAAAAGTATGGTAATGTTTGAGCACATTCTCTCTCTTTCTCTCTGTCTCTCTCTCTCTCTCTCTCCTTCTATCTCTGGTGCATCGAAGCCAAAGAAACAATTTAGTTCAAACAAATTTTGTTTCAATTCGTGTACAACATGCATGTATATATTGGTACTTTACATAGTTAATATGACTGAAACGAAAGAATAAATAATATTGAATTCCTTTCCTTTATAACAATTAGCTAAGCAGCAAATACATCAGATGAAACCTCAAGAGAATTGCAAATACTTACCATTTTGTTTCAAACAGTGTTGTTTATTACTGAATAGAATTTTAGCCAACAATTGCAGCTTTTTCTCAAACGTGCTTCATAGATATACATATTATATATATATATTCGAAGTTTAAATTATCTTACGGATAATGCGATTCATTCGCCATTTGTTCTGATATGACCAAATTGTCTTCGAATCAGTTAAAGTTATCGTATATAGAGACAATTATTCTACAAACGACTGGATAACGACGTAATAGCATGCTTAAATGCAGAAAGTTGTAATAATAAAACTATGTAGTCATCAACATAGACATTAACACACCATAGACAGCATGCAATTTCAGAATTTATTGGTATTTAGCGTCAGATATAACAACATCTGCGAAATGTAAATTACTGTGTTTAACATGTTCATAGAAGAATCTAGTGTTGGAAATGGAACGTTGTATATGCTATAATCTCTATCATCCAGACACACTCGATCTGACTGCGAACGAAAGCGATCGTCCGGACTCGTTGTTCATTAACTAGTTTGACAGAAAATGGAGCCAAACGTCAGCACTGATAACGACGTGACTTCATTTTGACACAACTTCAAACTACACGTCGCATTACGCGCAACATTAGTATAAATGTGATGTATGTATTTCCTTTTAACATAAACAATAAACTTCATTGTTTATTGTTTGTGATATTAAAAACAACTGTATTATAAAGCATGTTTAAAACGTTACTCATGATCCGCTGACATTGTTTAGGCAATAGTATTGCACAATATTACGCGTAGCGTCAAGTAAGTTTTAGGCCGTTTCTACTTATGCTGTCCAATCAGCAATCATAACCGTTTATGACATAGTTTTGAGGTCATCATGTTTATGCTTAAGAACATCGTATGTACTGCCATGTGAAAAAGAGAAATCTAGCAGGAGATATGGAAAATCGAATCTATTCTACTAGTTATCGTACTAATTTCTTGAAACAATACGTCAATGAGTCCATAACATCATAAGCCATGCCATGCATGTCATACATGTCATCAATAGTATAGTAATGTATAAAACACATAAGAAAACAATTATGTTTTTATGATAATAATTGTCAGTTGTTGTTTTGAAAATGTCTTTGTATTAAACTTGATTATCAGATAAACATCTTAAAACAACGTTTTCCATATACAGAAGAAATTTAACTGGAACAGTATCATACCCATCCCAGCCAAATCGCGCATTTAAATATCACAATTATTAAACATCATATTCTAAAGTAAAGTTTGAGACGTTACAAACATGCACGGGTGGATTGATGGGGACCGCTGGATCTGTCGATGGCAAAAGGGATAACCGGGTCATTACACCGATTTTAGGTGCACTTAACTTCACTCTTGCCGTATTGCCAAACGTGATAGATTCCGTAAACGAACCTGTGTCATGTCAGGCTTCTGTCCAACAAACTGGGTAGCTTTAGTATGCGATATAACCAAACATTAAAATAATGGTCTTATAGAAACAACATACCTCAAACGAAATGGCACGATAGGTCCAAACCGTACAATAAATAAAATGAGCAACTCAAACATGCAACGAACAGGACAATATACATCAAAAAGAGTGCTGAAGACATGGTTACTGACCTGGAACGGCCAGAAGGCAAGTTGGCTCTCTGGTTAGCTTCAGTCAAATCCATTGGCACATGTTAGCATGTGTTTGTTAGAGATTATAACCCCTCAATTTTCCAATAATGACAACATCCAGAGAAATCAACAAACGACACACCTAATTGTTATAGTAAATCTATTTCAGAAATATACAACCATATACACCCGATTACATCCAGAATTGCACCGAACAACCACAGCAGATGCATACTAATAGAAAACCAATCCAGGGCACGACCATAAACACGAGGAAAAACAGCACATGCACCCACTCTCCCATTCAGAACCCCAGAATGTGCAACCACAGAACCCTAGCATGCCGTCCAGCCATCGCACAAATTGGCCTATTAACTTTGATAATAATCATTGATTATATACAACTCGAGGATTTACTTTAGACGTTTGTTGATTTTTTTTTTGTAAATTTACTTAAATATTAAGGCCCTTCCAAAATACGCACCCATATTTTCTCTGCCAAATAAGTTTGTCTATAAACATGTCATTTTGATAAACTGGCACAATAAAAAAGACGTCGCATGTACATGAATATTCGTCTGATGCTAGAGGCCTTGCAAAAAATTAACTCCCTGAAACTGTAAAATAGAAATAATATAATCGGTACTTTTCGCAAATATGCTGATAAAGTACTACATTGTCACAGGATGACCCTAGCGGTTGGGGCAACTCAGGAAAGAATCAATGACGGTGACTGCATTTACATAAGTTTAATGCAACTTTTAAAATATGTTTAATATATTTACAATTATCTAAAAAAAACAAGCGAATACACAAATGAACTATGAAAAGAATGTTCTCATGAACGTTTAAGACGTTCTTAGAAATGTTATAAATACTGAATGTATAAAACACTAAAGTGTTGTTAAAGTTATAACAATGGTGATCTATGATCTAGCGCGATAACTGTGATGAGCTCATGAAGATGATGATGCGCGAATACAATGGGTGATTGTCATCAAATGCCTTCTGTAAGGGTTGATGACGCGATGTAATGATGGTTAACCTCCACTGAGATTGTGGGTGATGTTCCTCCAGTGAGGACTGATAACGGGCCCACCTTGTGTCCCGGGGTTGTCCAAACTAAAACCTGGCCATGCTGCGCAGGTACGGGGACCGTCTCCACCGCTCGTTACGTTAACCGTGGACGCTTAGCTCCACTCCGGAATATCTCAACCTGGATGGCTTAGTCCAACCCTGGATGGCTTATCTCAAACCCTGGATGGCTTGAGCTGCAATTATACATACGTTTTAGATGTCGGTTGACAAACATAACAATCTTGCATAATTATCATTACCCAAACAAATCATTATTCAATAAATATATGTAAGCTGTACTAATGACGAGTAGCAATGTATTATACAACGCCATGTAAACGCCATGTACGTCGCTGTTAATCAATGCCCCTAATACATGTAATATAAACATTATCAAATCACTCGTATATTACACTCACTGAGTTGTGCATGCACGCATGTCAACTAATGACCACATTATACAACGCTATGCATACGCATCGAACATTTATCCTAGTCACTCATCTCATTGTTAACTAATGTTAACAATCGTGTATTACAATCACTGAGTTATACGCCAACGTTAACTAATGCATTATCAAATTAATATTGTTTTACAAAAAATGATCAATTACAATAATTACATCTAATAAAGTAACTTCAAAATCATATGCTATCTAAAGTTAATGTTTGAGAAACATCAATGCTAACCGGATGTCGTAACCGCCAACCAAGATGGCGCCGCCCACTGAATACAAATGTACGATACAATTTAATAAAATAAATACTGACCACATGTTGCCTGGGAATTTTGCCGTCCAACCTCTGCTACAAACAAAGTAACTATCGATCAATCCCGGCCAGAACTAGAAGACAATGGGTTTTATAGCAAACATTACGCCCAAACCATTATTTCCCCCGTTCAGTCCGTGACAAACGTGGCTAAATCTGCAGTATTGAATCTACACGAGAGGCCCCTTATACAATTTTGCCGTTTAAGGAAGATAGACCTATACGTTTACATGCATTAGCACCAAACTAAACTTATTACACGGCCTCTCTGGCGGCCACTTAAAAGGTGCTTTTACGTGTTACATGAATATATCATGTAGATTGTGAATTTGTTTCAACTCAACAATAGATTTGGGTGTAACTGACAAGGTACGAGAGCTATGTACGACCAATACGCTCTACCCGTGACATTTTGTGACAACATCTACCCACTTAAAGAAAGTGCTACACTTTTTAAAATTCAACAAAATGATTACTTAAACTATTAATTAGTCCTAGCAAAAGACATGGTTGCATAATAATAAGCAACATTAACATTTCAAAAATATTCTACAATTTTACACTACACTGTCGTAACATAAACTACTATAGTACTAAACCTGTCCACGGTCTATTACACCGACTCTACTGTTACTAATAACACTACTTTCTGCCACTACAAGAACTCCAACTTTACACATCGCGTCCATCGCATTACCAGTATACTGTTTGCGAAATGGAGTAGGGTCTCCCGTTTCCCTTATCGGCTTTGCTAAAGTGTGCTTAAAGCTATACTGCACTACATCTGTTGGTCTCGACTTATCGGACCGAACAGTACTACACTCAGAGTGTAAACGACCTACCTCTCGTTTCTCTACTACACTACGCATACCCGATATGTCTACATCGGCTGCTGTCTCCTTACATACACTAGTGGGAGAATATATGGGACTAGTGTCCTCACTACTGCCTTCCTCACTATCCTCAACAACTGCAACATTAACTACATGTAATACCCCTTGTTGCACATTATCGGTTCTACTGATATACTCTTTCAGCATATTCGCATGCAAGGTCTTTAACTTTCCGTTTATCTCGATACGGTAATCCATAGTGTTTACTATCCCTCTAACGTAAAACGGACCTTTCCATTGTAATAACAGCTTGTTATTGTCGGTCGGGAGTAACAGTAACACCTGGTCATCTATCTTAAACTTCCTAACTCTAGCTTTCTGGTCATAGTACCGTTTATACTTGGTACTTGCCTTAACTAACTGACTTTGAGCTATCTTGCAAGTCTCCTCTAGTTTCTCCTTCAGGTCTAACACATACTGATATGTAGTCTTAACCTCATCACTATCTACTTCACCTGCCCACATCTCTCTAAGAATCCTCATGGGACCTCTAACTGATCTACCGTACAATAACTCAAACGGAGAAAATCCTAACCTCTCTTGTGGAACCTCTCTAAATGCAAACAATAAAGCATTGAGATACTTGTCCCAATCTTTGGGTCTCTCTGTAAACATACGCCGTAACATTTGCTTTAACGTCCCGTTAAATCGTTCGACTAACCCGTTACACATAGGGTGATATGGTGTTGTCATGATTTGACGCAAAAACAAGAACCTGCTTACTTCAGCCATAAGTGCTGACGTTACCCACAATCAGTCAGCATTTCCTCTGGTACACCTAGCCTACTGAACATATCAACTAATGCCTCAGCTACTCTCTCAGTTTCAATTGATGGCAATGCTACTGCCTCCGGATACCTAGTTGCATAGGCTTCCATGGTTAAAATGTACCTATTTGTCCTGTCGACACTGGAAAAATTGGTCCAACTATGTCTACGGCTACCCGCTTAAATGGTGTATCTATCAGTGGCATCTGACCTAAATGTACTTTGGTCACTCGACCTTTTGGTACTGTCCTTTGGCATACATCGCAGGACCTACAATACCTAGTTACATCTCCACTAACGCCTGGCCAATAAAATTCTGCCAATACTCTATCTGACGTTTTCTTTACGCCTAAATGACCTCCCATAATCGACTCATGAGCTACCTTAAGCACTGTCGTTCTATACTGGGTAGGTACCACTAATTGGTGAAACTGTCTACTACCACTATCTTCAAATTCTCTGTACAATAACCTATTCTTATGTACAAACTTACAACTACCGGACCCTTTACACTTCTTCACTAAACCATCCTTGGCCTTCACTTTACAAGGCTCTAACGACTCGTCTTGAGTTTGTGTTTCTATAAACTCCGCTTTAGATATGTCACCTACGGCTGCAGGAACCTTAAATTTTCTATAAGCCTGAGCTTGCTTCGAACCTGCGCTCTAGTCTCTACTGCATTACTTATGCTACTTCAAAATCGGACATTACCGGAAGTGTTGAACCTTCTATGTTCAACATCGTTAAATCATACATCGGGTCGTCCATACATAGTGCCTCTGTAGTCCCTTTAAAGAAAGGTGTATCTACATCTATTCTCGCTATTGGCACGTGCTCTACCGACTTATTTAACAACATACAGGGTGACTGTTTACCTACCAACTGGTCATCCGTAACTAAACTACGCCTAACTACCACACCTGTACAACCCGTATCCCTCATTACAATTACGTCCGTGCCATTCACTCTACCATCTGCCGTTGGAAGATTTGCATACGGAAAGAGACATGTTCCGCTTTAATAACCGGACTATTACTACTCTGCCTCTACCTCTACCTCGGTTTTGACCACCTCTACCTCTACCGAAATTCCATGGGTTGCTAAAACCTTGGTTCTGACTCCCTACATTGTTGTTCACTCTACTATTGTCACTAAAATTGTCTACGACAGCGGACACTTTCACCGCTTTCCTACACTCATGTGAAGCATGATTCCCATTACAGTGACGACAACGAATAAAAGGTCTACCTATGTTACCACTATTGCTACCTCCTCTAGCACCCATCGAACTACCTCCACCTCTATATTTTCCACTCTGGCCTTTCTGTTTATTACTATGATCGTCTCCTTGCCTATCTCTAAAAGTTCTGTCTTTCGACACTACATTATGAGCTCCACCTCTAGCCTCGGCAAACTGATCTGCTTGTGTTGCCATTTCTACTACACTAGCTAATTTTCTTTCTTTCAGAAATAAGAACAGATCTTTACTACAAAGATTGAATAGCTGGTCCCGCAACAATAAATATATGAGGCCCTGATAAGTCTGCGCTACCTTCCCTAACTCTAACCACCTATCTAAGTATTGCTAGACTTACTAATAAACTGAATAAATGACTCGCCTTTCTCAGGCAAACAAGCTCTAAACCGCTTTCTAAAACCTTTTTCCGTTCACTCAAATCTCTTTAGCAGAACATCCTTTAACTTGTCATAGTCAAGAGAGTCTACACTAGGTAATCTAGAAAATACATCTAAGGCCTTGCCTCCCAATAACGCACTTAAATGAACTGCCCACTTATCTTTGGTCCATTCCTGTTACTCAGCATAACGTTCAAACCGTAACAAGTAACTGTCCATGTTATCTTTGTCAGCATCATAGTATGGTAACTTCGGACCTTTTACCTTCCCAGAATGACTATCTTTCCCTACAGTTTCACTGTCCTTACTATGTCTTAGCTGCTTCCAACTCTAAAGCTAACTTATGATCAAACTCTGATTTCTCCCTCTCCATCATTGTCTTAGCCTTCGCTAGTCTACCATCTGTTTCGAACCTCTCATGTTCTAACTCTTGCTTCTCCCTTACTATTCTACTTTCATCATCTCGCTTCTCTTTAGCTAATCTACCTTCTAATTATAGCTTCTCTTTATCATTATCTAGCTTCTCTTTAGCTAATATACCTTCTAATTGTAACCTCTCTGTGGCTAGTCTACTTTCTTCATCTCGCTTCTCTTTAGCTAATCTACCTTCAAATTCTAACTTCTCTTTATCAGCATCTAGTTTCTCTTTAGATAATCTACTTTCTAATTCTCTTTCCTGTTTGCTAATTCTCTTTCCTTATTTTCATCTCATTGTTAACTAATGTTAACAATCGTGTATTACAATCACTGAGTTATACGCTAACGTTATCTAATGCACCTATTAACCACTGTTATCAAATTAATATTGTTTTACAATTAATGATCAATTACAATAATTACATCTAATAAAGTAACTTCAAAATCATATGCTAGTCTAAAGTTAATGTTTGAGAAACATCAATGCTAACCGGATGTCGTAACCGCCAACCAAAATGGCGCCGCCCACTGACTACAAATGTACGATAAAATTTAATAAAATAAATACTGACCACATGTTGCTTGTGAATTTTGCCGTCCAAACTCTGCTACAAACAAAGTAACTATCGATCAATCCCGGCAAGAATTAGAAGACAACGGGTTTTATAGCAAACATTACGCCCAAACCATTATTTCCCCCGTTCAGTCCGTGACAAACGTGGCTAAATCTGCAGTATTGAATCTATACGAGAGGCCCCTTATACAATTTTGCCGTTTAAGGAAGATAGACCTATACGTTTACATGCATTAGCACCAAACTAAACTTATTACACGGCCTCTCTGGCGGCCACTTAAAATGTGCACGCTTTTACGTGTTCAATGAATTTATCATGGAGATTGTGAATTTGTTTCAACTCAACAATAGATTTGGGTGTAACTGACAACTTACAAGAGCTATGTACGACCAATACGCTCTACCCGTGACATTTTGTGACATACATTTGGACCATTGCTGTGACAAATATAAAGGAAAACACGACGTCAACGGATGTCAAGGGACAATGATGTCGTTAACATATTTAATGTTAAACTAGAAGCAGCTCATACACAGACAAACACGAAGTTTAGAGACGTTGATATTGAACCTATTGCTATGCGAACCTGAGTATGTAATAATCCTTGGATGGTAGGAAGTCAACAGTGGAGTAGTACATGACAGCAGGCTGCCTCATCAATTTTGTTTAAGAAATGGTCTTTGTTTTATGCTATTCTTTGCCACAAAATTACATGACGTTAACATTTTCAAGTGAATATGTAAATATGTCATTTTAAACGTGTTTTCAATTTTAATTAATTGATTTTAGAGACCTTATTGTTGTATAAATGCCATTTTGTAGTATGTGAGAAATGTTACGATGAACAGTACAAACACTACATGTGTTACTGTGACAACTAATTTAAGACGAAAACATGTTTTTGTTAGAGATTATAACCTGACGGCGATATCATTATTTACACTGTCCCGATTATTGGAATGACAATTGGGTAAGAGTGAGAGTCTGTTGAACACTAGAACCTGGTTTAAACCCCCAGAGGTTTTTTTGCCACTGACCGTTAAAAGGTGTTAGCCCTATTGTCAACCCTTTTGTGTTTGTGATGTCTTACTTTTCCTTTTGATATTCATATTTAGAGATAGTCTTTGTTTTTGTGTGTCTTCGTAGTTGACTGTCCTCCTTGAATGCCACTTTACCTGTTAGATGTTTATATCTACGTTTTTATATAGTCAAAAGTTATATCTTAAATTGTAGAGCAAAACATATCACTTCATTAAAAGCAAACTAATTCAGCTTCGTATGTTCTATAATAAGGATTATTATATAAAACAATGCTGCATAATAATAAACGTAAGACAATGGTGTATAATAAGAAACTTGAAAGACAGCCTTGCATCACAATAAATATGTACGACAATGGTGTATAATAAGTAACTTGTTAGACAACCTTGCATCACAATGAATATGTAAGACACTGGTGTATACAAAGGAACTTGTAAAGAAATATAAAAAGATCGGACAGGGAAAATAGCATTCAAGGAGGACAGTCAACCACAAAACACAGAAACAAATACGCAAAGAGACAAACAAGAAGGCAAAGTAATAATAAATGCAAACGACATCGCAAACACAAAAGGGTTGACAATAGGGCTACCGCCTTGGAACGGTCAGTGACAAAGAAGGTCATTGGGGGTTTAAACCGGTTTTAGGGTGCACCAAACCTCACACTTACCCTACTGTCACCCCATTCAAACAGGACAGTGTAAATCAAGAAATCCCACCATAATCTAATCTCTAACCAACAACGCAGCATCAATAGGCAATATAAGTAAAACACAAATATGCTCGTGTAAATATAATACAAAGACACAATAGCCTAGAAAGCCACAATGAAGGTACTCAATGACTTGGCAGAAGCCAGAGCAACAAGAAAATAAACCATTAAGGGCACGACAAGAATGATCATAGACAAACATCAAACGCTATCGTCCTAATGGGCTTTAGGTAGGCGTCATCATAGGGTCCACATACTGTCCGGTCATCGTATAATTAAAGAGGAAAGCATAGTGGCGAACTGCAAAAGGGTCCACCATCAAGCATGCAGTACGTTGCAAAATGATAGGGTCATAACCTATTATGAAAGTGATCATGACCAAGAATCTTACGAAGTTTATAAATCACATCACCATAGAAGTCAGGTTGTGATAGTCCTTGTCGCAGAAGAGTCCTTAAAATACTTTTATATTTGGAAAGAAGATCAGGGTTACGATAATACAATTTTGCAAAGGTTTTACAAAGGTTATGGTAACTTTAACCCTGATTGAGTAGCTTTTTAGTTATACGAAGATTACGAATATTAAAGTCCTCAAATCGAGTACTACAGCTATGGAATCGTTTTATTACCGAGTTTTACCGTTAATCTACCGTTTCAAACCAGTTGTCGTTCGTTTGTCGTTTTAAAACGGAAAAGACCGAAAACGGGTTTGCAAACGCATTAAGTGCGCATGCTCAGAGTTTTTCCGTTTCCAAACGCTCTGAAACGGGCGTTTCCAAACGCGCGTAGTGCGCAAGCGCAGAGTTTGCAAACGCGTTTTTTAGTTTTTACCGTTTTTTGCGTTTGACCAATGAAAAAAGGACAATATAATTAGATAGTTCTCTTCTACGATCGTTGGTTTAAGAGTAATTGATTGATACAGCAAATGAAACAAACATTTATATTAATTAGAAACAAAAATTGATGCTTAATACTTAATAGTTATGTTAATTCCTGCTAACCCCATGCATTTTCCCATCATTTATATTCATGCCACCATCGAGTTAATATATGAGCCACAACACACAAAAAACGTCCCTTCGGATGTTTAGATGTCAACGTCATAAAGTAACAATTTATGACGTCGGCCGGTAATCAATTAGTTACTAGTTAACTTTCTCGTCACTTCCGTGTTTTTCCTAATTATTATATCATAGGGAATAAGTTTTCTTGATGCTGTAGAAAATGGTAATTGTTTATGATTTTTGTTGTTAATTGATAAAGGTTGCAGAAAACTAAATACTTTATCGTAGACCTCCTGTTGCACCTGTCAGCTAATATCTCAAGAATTATACACCAGATTTTCTTTAAATTACCTTATTTCATAGATATTTCCATCACAAAGCCTTTGAAAGTGTGAAAAAGACAACTTTTCCAGCTCAACCTCTCTGCACATGTCTGTGTTTACAAACACTATTGAATCCGCACTGAATATTGACATGCAATTTCAATGGATGTTAAATTTTCAAAACCATTAGAAAATATTTTTTTATTTAATTTAATGATCCTAGCTGATGGGGATTATTTTACCTATAGTTTATCCTTCCTGAAAATGCATATTGAATATTTCAAAGTTATATCTGCTGACCTCTGTGAACTCTGCGAACTTTCACTTCTGTACTGAATCGTACACAACAAACGGCGGGGCTTCAGCCAGGCTATATTTAGCTGTACGCAACCTATAGAGAGACATTCAGACCTGACAGAAGTTTTTTTTTTGGCTAAATTATTTGATACATTTAATCTGAGAAAAATTAAACCATTCTTTTTTAGAAAAAAAACCTTTTCGACAAAATATGAGGGCTTAAAATAGCTTCGGCTACGGCAAAATTCCTTCGGATTTTACGCATAAATCCAGAATCTTCAAAATGCCATATATCGACAACCGTTCCAATCTTTTGCATCAAATAAAGTGATTTTAAATTGATTTCATCAATAACATGAGATGTTTTACCAGTTGAAGCTATCTTGAAAATAATATCTACTCAAAAATGATATTTGTGATGTTCAGGGGTCAAAATAGCAGATTTTACAATAAAAATGCCACTGTTTTTGTATATATTCAAAATCTGCCTTCAAATGAATTAATTAACATTATCAGCAGTTTCAATATGTGAAACCATCAAGAAAATGCAACTTTTCAGTTTAAAAATGACAAACAATTATTCTGAGACTATCCTCCCCATCTCCATTTTTAGGGCCATGCCATGTTTTACAATATGCTCATTACACAGGATTGACTATAAATATACTATTTATTGTATTTGTTTTATTAGATATTGTTTGTAGCATCTTTACAGGTCATTTTCGTGCAACCATGCAGCCAATAAGCACTGTTTAAAGTACAGATCCATGAAAAATCATTAAAATGGAGGGGGTGGGGGTAAATAAAACCTTTTTAAAAGCATAGAAAAGGTCATATTTTTTGCCAACTAAATAATTTAATTTGTAAAATGTATTAAACCGCATAAAAATTTGCATATCGACACTAACCGTATAGAAGCGATGAACTCAAAGTCAGAGTTTACCTCAACATCTTTTTCAAAACAGACATAAGCGGCTTTTCGAAATCTTTTCCAAAAGATGTAGCTTGTCGCTTATTGACATTTTTGCCAAACAACGTATGCAAAGCCCTCAGAAATGAATAAAACTTACTAGATATACCTTTAACTGTGTCAAACATGTGCATTACAGGCCAATTGTGTATACCAGGTGTCAGGTATGGCTAATTTTGTGTCCACAACCTTTAATAAAATAATTTAAAATACCTATTTTTCACCATAAAACTTTGAAATATTTAAAAATCATGAAAAGAGTTATAAGAAAAGTCAAAATACACCATAATTTAACATTTCTCACACTTTCAAATCATTGTGTTAGAAAAAAAGTATGTCTACTTTCACTTTTACCATATGCAGAATCTAGCCTATAGGTTGCAGAAAAAATAAATACTTTCCCGTAGACCTCCTGTTGCACCTGTCAGCTATTATCTCAAGAATTATACACCAGATTTTCTTTAAATTACCTTATTTCATAGATATTTCCATCACAAAGCCTTTGAAAGTGTGAAAAAGACAACTTTTCCAGCTCAACCTCTCTGCACATGTCTGTGTTTGCAAACATTATCGAATCCGCACTGAATATTGACATGCAATTTCAATGGATGTTAAATTTTCAAAAACATTAAAAAATATTTTTTTATTTAATTTAATGATCCTAGCTGATGGGGATTATTTTACCTATAGTTTATCCTTCCTGAAAATGCATATTGAATATTTCAAAGTTATATCTGCTGACCTCTGTGAAGTCTGTGAACTTTCACTTCTGTACTGAATCGTACACAACAAAAGGCGGGGCTTCAGCCAGGCTATATTTAGCTGTACGCAACCTATACGACCTCGTCTAAGACGCCGACGTCAACATCAAAATAAATGGTGAGTACAATATTTTAATTTTCAAATTGAGATAACATTATTTTTAATTAAGATATCAACATAAAATAAAGAGCCTTTTAAAGAGAAAATCACCGTGTTTCATAAACATCACTAAACATAAAATGTAATTTTTTTGTCTGAAGTGTCGTTTTCGCGTATTTCGGCTCATATGCTTAACTAAATCTCGGTCAAAAATTACATATAGAGCCCTGACTAGATGCATCCTTTAAATAACCGGGTTTTGGATATGCAACAACGGTTTTATTGCACAAAACACCCGACGTCGACAATCATTAATTGTTTAATCCATAGCTCGCGTAGTGTGTACAAGTGCACTGCGATTGAATTAGAGACATCAGTAATTAGATATTTTCACATTATACATACTGGAAGTATGAAAACTAAATATTTCCAAATTAATTAGTGCTGTAAAATTTAGTTTGTAAATAAATGGAGTCTACTCAGTTTACCTAATAAATGGGAGAGAGCCGTAATGGAAATACTGGGCAAAACCGGAAAAATGGACAACATAATGAATGACTGTCGCAATATAACCACATCTGTGGTTTTAGCGTGTTTGTGATCCGTGTGAAATTAAAAAATAAGATATATATTGCATCGTAAGGAATGCACTAATGATTCTAAAGGACAATCTTGAATAATTTTATTAAAAAAAGCACCTCCGTATGGAGTTCGTTTTAAAGGGACCCACGGCAATTTTGAAGTGTTTGAAATGGGTGTCCCGATTTATATAACCAGAATCATATTTACTTTTAACCTGGTTACATTTAAATAGATACTATTTTAAGTATTCTCTTTTTCGTCTTACTTTATTATACGTTTTGATATATTATTGGTGCAATACAATACAATTTGCTTATTGCTATTCTTATAATTAATATAAATGATTGAACAAATGTAAGTTATCCACAGGACGCCTGAGTTTAAAAAAACAACAATATTGCGATGTGTCCCTCTAACGTTGCTTAAATATATTTTTAAATTAAAAGGTTATATCATCTCAGAGTTTTTAATATATTTTCGTTAAACTGTGCAATATTGTCAAATGTAGTAATATACAAAAACAAAATATGCAATTAACGAAGAAACACTAACGGGATGTCGCAAGCTTTAAAGAAATTCAGGTTGTCTTTATCACTTTAATATGAATCAAGCTGATTCAAATATTCATTAATTACATTGCTCGTATGAAACATTGTTTTATAACAACGGTGTACATAGCTATTATGTCATATATTGTGAAACATATGTTCCTGGTTTAATTTGAATACAATTATGCACTGTTACGATTGCAAAAAAAAGTACACTGGTTGGAAATAAAGCGTGAATAACGGGTTAAATGCATGAATACGCCGATATATACATTATAGTACAGAGTATGAACTTAGAATTCATTACTTTAAAATACACACGAACGACAAGAAACAGTCACAAAAGGCACGAATTTAATTGATCTTATAGAGGAAAGAAATTGACGGGACGCCGTGAATTTAAATAAAAAAGATCAAGACTGCCGTGTTTCAAACCTAAACTATAATGTTTCGAAATCTGCAGATATTGCCGTTATTGAGAGATATAAACAGTCATACAGTTACTTATAATAAGAAAAACGTATTAACTTAACTTTGAAGAACTCGATATCCTGTGAAGTTATGTTATTTAACTTTTACCAATTCCAATATGAAAACAACGTTATCATATTGCAATGTGGTAAAATAGTTATATCTGGTTTACATTTTTTTATTCCTAATTATTTCACAGACCTAATAGCTAATTATTAATATGTCTGTGATTATTTGTACAACATTGTATGTGCTCACTATATACGTAGGAAAGTCCAAGAACGGAAGTAAACAAATAACATATATTGCAAATAAATTCAGCCTGTTTTAGTGTTATAAAGTGCCTCTATAATTATAAATTAAATCAGTATTCGTCGTCAATCATAGTGAAAATGTTATGTCGCCTGCTAAAATTATATAATACAATACAGCATGCTTAATTCAAAATTTAGGATTGTACCATGTATTATTTAGTTCGTCACTTGTGATTGGCTGATTGAAATAAAAGGGAGTAACTGACTCTATGTAACAACATGTGATTCGGCCAACATACAAGACGCTGAGAACCCCAACTGTGACTGTAATGGTCAGTAATGGACGCTCCACGGACACTCGTAAATAACAGTTCAGGATACCAGTCCTATATACATTGATAGCATTGATATGGACAAATAAATATGAATAATTAATAATGCAGGTATAAGGACAAACCACCATCCATTGCTGCACGACGAAGCTCGGTGGCAGCGAACACATTAGATAAAGCTTGCACTGTAAAAAACGTAATTAAATAATTCATGTTAACGTTTATTATTCGCATGCGTTACATTTGTTCAAATCATGTCGTAATGTTGTGTTAATTTGGATGATACTACAACTGCTACTGCTGCTGCTACTGCTGCTACTGCTGCTGCTGCTGCTACTACTACTACCACCACTACTACCACCACTACGACTACTACCTACTACTACTACAGGCATGCTTTTTTAAAATGCACGAATTATATCGTCCTTCCGCAATTTAAAGGAAGTACATGAGGTTTTGGAGGCAACACGTGTATTAATAAATACAAAGCTATGAAATTGTGAAATGGCTCTAAGCTACTGTATAGAAAGCTCAATAAGTTGCCTATCCTACAGGCCTTATTAGGCCATGGAGTAATCACCAGATTATAGATACCGTCACACGTGATCACCGCGGCGATAATACACATGACGTTCGTTTTGCAAGATGTTGCGATTTTTTACCGCGCTTAAAATAGCTATCCCTGGTACGTAACCTTAGTTAGTCAATACCACATTTATGTATTGTTTTGTTTATGTTAGGTGTAATTTACTTTGGTCGTTTATATCTCATTTAGTTCATTTTTCTTATTTTAATTGCGAAATAATATATTTGAACAATTTTAAAAGAACTACCAATCCTGATGTACTCCCTTTAACCAAGTGAAAATCCACAACGCGTGTAGATATTAGATTGTATGGATAAGCGAGTGGCCTACACGTTTTAAGTGTATCCATTTCACATCAGTAAGCGGCGCTGTAACAAAATACGAAAATATCTAATGGTGTATAATGGTTTGTCAACACATGGAATGTTATTTAAAGCCGTCCCAGAATACATACAAATCCGATAGCTTGATATATTCGGAATAAAAAAAGATATTCACATTTTGCCATTATCAAATCCCGCTCTCGTTTTTTGCGAGATTTCGAGTTCTGGGGGTCTGAACAGTAACTCTGTTTAGTGAATATACAGTGTATATTTGTTTTAGACACAGTTTAGAACGTAACATGAACAAATATCGTGCGAGTGCTATTTCTGGTTGTGTTAGTAATATAAGCTGTTAGAATATTGACCTTTTCTGGGGAAATGGCTTTTTTACTGCCATTATAATAATACCTTGAAAGTTAAGGTAGATGTGCATTACTCAAATATCATACTCCTCATGTTTCGTAAATTATTTGAAGTAATTAGCTTTACTTATTACACTTAAATAAGCAAGTACCTGCATTTTAATCACATTTAACATGTTTAACAAGTTTTATTTATTTATATATATATATATATATATATATATATATATATATATATAACTTTCTTGTAAACAGGAACGGTTCATATTAATATTGTCTACCAGTAGTTTGAGAGTCCAGTACTGTACGTGCTGACTCACGTTTTTTATTTGGACAAATCCTACTGAACGTAATCTATTTGTAATGTGTTTAGTTTCACAAATGCATTCTATAAATAAAATCGAAAATTACAACAGTTAACATGGTTAACTCAAGTAATATTTTTACTCTCGCCGTATGTCAAAAAATATGACACAATTATAATATATATCTGATGTCAACACTCCACGCGTAGCCAGTGTTTGTGATTTATGGCTTCTTTGATCTTAAACAAACATCCTGCTTAGGACAGCCAATTAGCCACGGGGTATCGCCTTATTACGATTGGAGAAACCGTTTATCTTTTGATTGCAATAAACAACCTGTAAATAAAACCCAACATAAGCGGCTGTTAAATTAATTATTTTTAGCATGGCTATATATCTATGAACGTCCCATGATTTATAAAATCTTATAGTAGGAATAAAAAAATGTATTGCAGAGTTCTGTTATTTTATATATGCCGTATCAACAGTAAATTACTTTTTGCGAAACATATTCGCTTGTGGAATATACTTGTATGAACATTATTTAAAGGAGAATTTAAAGACTCTCAAACTACTATGCTTAATTATCCTTTTATTTTTATTTTATAACTGGTAGACACGATTAATATGAATCGTTCCTGTTTAAAAGAAAGTAATATATATATAACTTGGTAAATACGATTAAAATGCAGGGACGTATTTAAGTGTAATAAATAAAGTGAATTACTTTAAATAATTTATTAAACACGAGGATAATGATCTTTGAATAACGCACATCTACCTACTTTCGGTTTTAAGATATCATTATAATGGCAGTAAAAAGGCCATTTTACCAAGAAAATGTCAATATTCCGACAGCTTATATTACTAACACAACTAGAAACAGCACTCGCACGATATTTTTGCATGATACGTTCTAAAATGTGTCTAGAACAATTAAACACTGTTTACTCATTGAGACACCCCGAACTCGAAATCTCGCGAAAAACGAGAGCGAGATTTGATAATGGCAAAATCGAGAATGCCTATGGTCCTTTAACGTACTCGGGAACACTATAGATAGATCCGTGAGCGTCCCTATTCGACGGACGAGGCTATGAAAACGTGGCAAGTACGTTTAGTTAACACATCAAATTTCGTTATAATTGAACCTGTAACCTATGAGGGATATGAGATTTAGGATACAGTTTTCCATCGGACATGCGTCAGCAAAGGAGCGAACCGGCGTTGTGGATACATTTATAGTTTCAAGCACAATGCCTTACACTGAGCTACCGAGGTAGCTGTCTTATGGAGAATGAGTATAATTAAGCATTCTCAACTTAGCTTTATTAGTTGCAAGCACAGTTTAATTACCTGACTCTGTTTCGATGCGATTTCATTGAATGCGTTATACAAATAAATAAACGTTTGAAAACAAATTCAATTAAAATAAACTTATGAAACACAACAATATGTAATGATACAGATGGACGGACACCGCGTATATATGTGTGTGTGTGTGTGTTGGATGGCGTGGAGTGGAAGTGGGGTGTGTTTGTGGGTGTGGGGGTGGAGAACGACGTGGCGTGGTGGGTCGGGAAGGCTACCTATCGGTCTCGTTTCAAAATAACCTTCACATGGTCTAATCTTCTTTATTTTTCATTCATGGGCGTCCGTGGCCGAGTGGTAAGAGTCTCTGACTTGCAATCACTTGCCCCTCACCGCTGTAGGTTCGATCCCTCAGGGGCATAGGAATCTTTATGTGAGGAAGCTATCCAGCTGGCTTGCGGAACGTCGGTGGTTCTACCCAGGTGCCCGCCCGTGCACGAAAATTGCCCGGAGGGGCACCTGGGGTCTTCCTCCACCAGTAGAAGCTGGAAAGTCGCCATATGACCTTAGCTGTTGGTGCGACTATACAATCCAATTCAATTCAATTCAATTTGTTTTTCATTCCATTTTGATAATTATTCACCCGTTACTACACGTTAGTTAAACAGCCCGTTGAATTTGCGTCTACATGACTGGTCGATAACAATAATTGCATACGTTTATTGTTATATTTGAACTAATCAAGTTGATATATTTATTAAAGTAACATACATGTCACATGCTTGTTTCTAATTTGAGATAAATAATGTAGTTCATAATATAAAAAAGCCGTAAAAATTAGTTTATAGTGTTCACCATAATGCATTTTATGTAAATAACGAATACATACTAAATATGGCGACGGGTGGTCAGTTGGCATTTCGGCTAATTGGTTTGTTGTATAGCATTTAATTAGAACACTTTTCATTATACATGTACACTTGGTGCGTCAAATCAGTGATCATCAGAATAAAAACATGAAAGACTGACAACGATCCTTGATTATAAATATAAATCATTTCTAGAACAAAATATGGTCTTAGTTTATCGTTCATTTGCTCAGGTTATCGTTCAATAACGGGAGCGCAGACCTTCATGAAATTTATCGTAACATTTTAAGTTATTGATAAGTTATAATATTGTTGTTTCTTATGCTTATTATTTTTATTTCTTATATTTTGGTTTTAATTAAAAAATACGTATACGTTTATACATACATATCTGTTTATGCTTCTCTTAGATACATGTTAATATCCACTAGTAGCTATATGTTTGCATGCTTTTTCCTCTTTGTTCGTGTGCTTTATCAAATAGTTATCTGAATTCAAAATCCCATTTTTGAAGTTTGTAAATTATTAAAAAAAAAAGCATTATGAATGTGAAACTCCAAAACGTTGTTGTTATAAATGTAATAACACTTGCTCACATAATAATTTATTACATGCAATTAGTAAACAATAAACAGTATTTGACGCATTGAAATATGCGTGTACTTTGCACAACTGCATGTTGGATCCGCCGATTGAAATTTTCATAATATGTCGATTCGTTAAATTGTTTTATGTATTTGTATTTATCATACGTTTAAAGTTAATTTGTTATAATTAGTTTGTATCGCTATACCCATGTTGTGTAAGCACAATAAAAGCCGTATATATAAACAGGGCTCTCTATGACGTCCCAGATATAAAGTATGTTTGACCTTTTAATCGTTACGTTTGATTTGCATTAAATGTATTCTAAGAACCGAATCGTGATCAATATAATCATGTGTAATTGTTTAACCCCTTATATTTAATGCGTATAGTCAACTCCGCCGTTCAGCGTGTCAGTTATTACGATTACACAATTAACACCTAGTACACACACACACGCAGTAAGCGTGTCATTCATTTCATGCGCGGCGCCTGTTTATTCAGTCCACTTAAAGTGTTAATCCCATTAACGCAAATAAATATACATGTATCATATAGCTATGTAACTCATTATTTATACAACACCATGTATAGCTTAACAGAGTATCGCCACTAATATAAAATAGTATGCGTCTGCTACGAAATAATTATTTAGCGCAACGGATTGATTTAGTTGTTAAATGATCTGCATTGTCATTGGTCAAACGGAAAAACGCAGAAACCCGTTTTTAACCGTTTGCTCAGTCACCGTTTACAGTTTAGGCGTTTCGTGTTCTGACTGGCCAAACTAAATATCAGCAACCTGATTGGCTAAACTTACAAACTCAAAAACTCGGAATGAGACAAACCCGTTTTCAGCAGAAAAAACGTTGGAAACGTTTTTCTTCAATTGTCATTGGTTGATCCGCAGAAACCCAGTTAAGCGCGTTTGTTTTGTGCCGCGTTTTGAGTTCGTTTAGCTATCGTTTCAAACTAGTCTGTGCTCGGTAATAAAACGTTTCTATAGCTGTAGCTCTTGAAAAAAGAATAAGTTGAGACACATACACTCCATAAGAAGTTGCTCGGGGAACATCACAATCCAAATGGGGATAATTAACAATGTTAAAATTAAAATCATCTCTCTTGTCATAGATTTTGCTAATTATTTCACCATTTTCAATCGAGAGATCTAAATCAAGAAAAGAAGCGTTATTAGCAGATGTATTAGCTTTGTTAAGCTGAAGTTCTTTATAATAAATATTATTAACCATAGTTGGAAAGAAAGGATTGTCAATGTTCAATATGTCATCCAGATACCGAGAGGTGTCATTAAAGGCTTCAATAACATCTGCCTAGGTATCTGGTGAAAGACTCAACTTTCATAGCAAAATAAAAACAAATCTGCGACAAGTGGTGCACAATTAGTACCCATAGGGATAACAACATTTTTTCTATAAACGGTGGTTCCATACCTGACGAATATATTATCTAATATGAAGATGAGTGCTTCACAAACTTCATAGCAAGTCCACATAGAATAATTGTCTAAATTGCCGTTAGTAAAAAACGCTTTAATACTATTACATGCCAAAAAGGTAGTATTTTCTCTAGCGAATGTTTTTTGAATAAGAGAAATTAGCTTGTCTTTAATAAGGTGATGTGGTAAGGTTTTATATAGTGTAGAGATGTCATAAGTTCTTATTGATGAAACGTGACGTTTATTAAAAAGTTTATCAAGAACGTCTCCTGAATTTGTTATAGACCAAAATAAATTAATCCCAGTGTTTTCATAAGTGTTATCACAATATAGTTTAACGTGATCTTTAACGGCAGTAAGACAAGAAGTTGAAAGTTTGGAGATGTTTGTTGTGGTGCAGGCACTAGAATTAGAAATAAAGCGAGCCTAATAGACAACCTTGTATCACAATGAATATGTAAAACAATGGTGTATAATAAGGAACTTGTAAGACAAACTTGCATCACAATGAATATTTAAGACAATGGTGTATAATAAGGAACGTGTAAGATAACCTTGTATCACAATGAATATGTACGACAATGGTGTATAATAAGGAACTTGTACGACAACCTTGCATCACAACGAATATGTAAGACAATGGTGTATAATAAGGAACTTGTAAGATAACCTTGTATCACAATGAATATGTAAGACAATGGTGTATAATAAGGAACTTGTAAGATAACCTTGTATCACAATGAATATGTAAGACAATTGTGTATAATAAGGAACTTGTACGACAACCTTGCATCACAATGAATATGTAAGACAATTGTGTATAATAAGGAACTTGTACGACAACCTTGCATCACAACGAATATGTAAGACAATGGTGTATAATAAGGAACTTGTAAGAAAACATTGCATCACAATGAATATGTAAGACAATGGTGTATAATAAGGAACGTGTAAGAAAACATTGCATTACAATGAATATGTAAGACAATGGTGTATACTAAGTAACGTGTAAGACAACCTTGCATCACAATGAATATGTAAGACAATGGTGTATAATAAGTAACGTGTAAGACAACCTTGCATCACAATGAATATGTAAGGCAATGGAGTATAATAAGGCACTTGTAAGACAACATTGCATCACAATAAATGTGTAAGACAATGGTGCATAATACGGAACTTGCAAGATAACCTTGCATCACAATACATATATAAGACAATGGTGTATAATAAGGAACATGTAAGACAACGTTGCATCATATGGAATATGTAAGACAATTCTAAAAACATCGGGTACTAACTACGTTAATTGGAATATAAAATACATGTACAAATATCTATATGCACCCAGACTGCAACGGTACTCATTCCATGAAGAGAACTGTAAATGGAGAGAATTATAACTAATGTTGTAATAACTTGTAGTTCAGTCCATTTGCATATGTTGCTATGAATACTGTTATGTTGAATTTATGTATTGTAACCTATCCGCAATACAATATTATTAAACTGAACTCATTCCATCTATTTGAATGTTTTTTTCGACAAATGTCACTCCTCAATGTACCCGTTTTGTGTGAATTTGAAGCAATATTTCAATGGGTAATTAACTGTTTACAACACATACAAGCACTTTTCCAAAGACATTAAATCCTGTATGGCTTTGAAAATGTTCCTGGAAAATCGTTTCATTTTCTCAAACGTTGTTTGATTTTTACGTTTGTTTGCTGAACTGTGTCTGTTTAGACAGATATTTTGAAATGTGTTTTAAACTCAGAAGAAACAATGCAATTGATACACTTGTATTTTACGTTCTCACTGCCACCCATCCAAATTTAAATGAATTTGGGATATGGTATATAACAGCAGCTCTACGCCTTGTATACTTGATTAACGCTCTGTGTATCTATTCATCGATAATAATTTGAAGTTGTAAAGATTGCATTGTTCCAAGAGACAAAATTAATCGCTTTTTACATTGTCTCAAGCCTTCCAAGAGAGATAGGGGAAGGATATATATGAAGCCGTGACCCGACCTACTCTTACTGATTGGTTAAAGAGAAGAAACTATTTTACAGTGACATATTATATTTCATTTTTTCCATACAATAGTTGGTAGGAGATTGCAGATTTTAATTCTTCGGCACCGTCATAATAATGCCACTATTACTCGAAGAACGTAAATGCACTGTCGTCTATCCTTTTTGAAAATCACGCACGGTCAAATTTACATAATTCAAATTGTATTCCATATTGAGACAATATACTATTTCCAAGTTCAAATTTTCCTTGACAAGATACTCGTTATCTTGCTTAATACTAACAATACTGTTCGTCTGTTAAAAATGCGGTGATCAATTAGAAACCCTTAACATGTCCAAACACATTAAATTAAAACAATGAATATCTACAATTCCATTTACCTTTAAAGTAGGTCAGGTCAATGACTCAACAGTATGTTATACGTCATAATATCCTAGTCTCCTGTTTTGTGTTCTATACGAATTTCATTTTTATAGAGTTTTATTTGATAAACGTGATAAAGATCGGTTTGATTGTTTATATCGTTGTATATATGGATGTAATGTAGGATTTAGGACAGAAAGATATAATTCTTTAAGATTATTTTTTTCATATTATTTCCGTCATTTGTGACCATTTCTTGTTATCAAGAAGATATGGGGTATGTGTAAACTCTTAGTAGAATGTATCACTTTGTTGTAGAATAAATAATACATTTGTTTTGATATAGTTGATGAACGATGATTACATTTGTTCGCATATGTTTTGAATGTACATGTATAAATATAATGAACCAAATAGTTGTTTTGATAAGTTAGAAACACGTGTCTTCTTCAAAGACTAGTACAGAAAAAACATGTTACTTCATTTGTGTTTAAATTATACCAATGAAGCTTTAAGTATGAATAAACAAAATTCTAAGCAATATATACGTCCTTTCCAGCCAAACTCATTAATGTAAAATGGTGGTGATTGTATATTTCTTAACTACTTAACTAGAAAATCTGTTCACAACCTGTGTGAACTTCGGGGCATATAATTGTATTAGATAGTGAGACCATACGATGCTGGGCATGAACCAATGGCAGTAAATATGGCAGGTCCACCGCCATGTGCATTCCATCTTCGGGATGGTTAAAATTATGTACTATTGATTTTATGAAAATTGAGTTCTGCTCAACCTGGGGCGAGGGATTGTGAACGGTAGCAAGCATATTTCACTACCGTTCGTGAACAATCTCAATCAAACCCAGACTGCAGTATTTCGTATTTATCGTGTTCGGTCGTTTTCAAAGGTCCACTTTCATACTGTTTTATTCATTTTATCATGTAATGTTCGCGTTTTGATATGCACGAAACACAATATAATGCGTTTTAGTAGTTCAACATTTTTATTCACAAAGGGTGTACGTTTTTCTAGTATATGTACTTCTTAATTTTTAATGTGAAAGCAAAATGCAACTAAAATTTTCAAGACATAGAAACATTATAGAACACATATACTAAAGTGCAAAAAGGCAACATTATGTAAATACTAACAATGCAATCAGCCTACATTAATCATGGTTCTCAGATATGGGAATTTTCGGCTCGATTTAATAAAGACTCATACCAATGATACACTGTATTACGGAAGTAATGATATTATCTCATGCTGTATTATTTCAGGCTGTCAGCAATATGTAAATGATATTATCGCAGGCTGTCGGCAATATGTAAATTTACTGGTGACTAACTGCATATTTTACTGGCAAAAATAATTGTTTCCTCCAGTTTTGATTCCCTTTTGCTAAAAAAAGAGGAATTTTACATATTCATTGTGATGCAATGTTGTCTTATTCGAATAATTTCCGTTCCCTCAGAATAACGTGTTGATTATGTTATCGGCATGTTTAATTTCATTTTGATAGAGTTCTTCACTTTTCAGGGTGCAAAGCGATCACGTAATTGTTTATATAAAAGCAAAACACGGTAATCTGGAGTATTTTAAACCTCGTCCTCGTTGTGCAACATAACTTACATAACTTTATTTACAACTAATACATGGTAATGCTTGCCGTCAAACTTGTCCTGTCGTGCCGTGTATTCTCCTAATGACCAGTTACTTAACATGTAGTTTTTAATTCTTTCGCTTTTTATATTCATATATTTAAGCGCAAAGCTTATAATATTCATGTTATGGTACCACATGTAATTCCCTTTTGGTCCGTTAATTTCGGGTAATATAATTTAGATATATTTGCCAAGATTTTACTAGAAACCAAACGATTTCATGTCTTTCTTCCATTTGTTAATCGAAGAATATTAGCGTATAAGCGCAATACAGTATAATGTAATGTCTGCCAAGACGACGCAAGGGAAATAAACTAAACTGACAGTATGTTATTATATCATATATTGCCATTCAAAGGCATTTTATTACCACAATTTAGACAAGATGTATTAAAGATATCTGTGGTGGAAATTACATGTTATTTTCATTTTTTTTTCCGTTTATAAGAATTTGATTGTGATCGACGTGCCTGCAGTCTTGTTCAGCAATTGGAGTCTTAATGAACCCATCTGGCCATTCCGTCTGTACCCATAGACAACACATTTTCAAACTATACCCTAAAATAAAGTTTCCTTTCAAAAGGAACGGCTTGCCTTGTTAGGTAACTGTAATGAGGAGGTAGGGACTAAAGAACTAATCATTAAAAATTAGGGAAGTCCACCGTTATAACAATACGCATCAATATTTCAGATAATTACTCGTGCCGCATCAATACTTCAGATGAGAATCCGTTTCGCATCAATATATCAGATGACAACCGTTATGCATCACTATTTCAGATAATTACCCATTACACATTAATATGTCAGAGGATTACCAGTGAAGCGTTAATATTCTAGATGATTGCTCGTTACGCATCAATATTTCAGATGATTACCCATTACACATCAATATTTCAATATTTCAGACAATTACCCGTTACGTGTCAATATTTCAGATGATTATCCGTTACACATCAATATTACAGAATAATTATCCTTTATGTATCAATATGTCGGATGAGTACCCACTACATACCGTAAACGATTCAGATAAAATCGTTGATTATCCACTGATATAAAGTTGTATTTCCTATATATAGGGTTAACTTTGCAGAATTATTGATACACATAGGATACATTCTACATCAAGCCAAGTGTGTTTTGTAGGCGCACCAATTTGTGTACAAAGTTAATATACCGTATTGTGTTTCATCTTAAGTTTAAGGTTATTATTGCAGTATTGACAGTGATCATGCTTGCCAGAATTAAGACATGGCGGTTATAATTACTTACTTTTTCTTGTTCTTGTTCTTGCTCTTTTTTTTCTTTTTCCTGTTCTGGATGTTCTTGTTCTTGTTCGTGTTCTTGTTCTTTTTCTTCTTCTTGTTCTGATTCTTGTTTTCGTTCTGTTTCTTGTTTTTGTTGTTGTTGTTGTTTTTCTTGTTTTTCTTTCTTCTTCTTCTTCGCCTCCTTATTCTTCTTCTTCATACAATTAAACTGTTACTCGGAGAATGGCGTTATTCTAGTAGACCCATTCGTCGAGAGGGAGTTGTCCTTGCCCGGTGCAGGATAGGGCATACACGTTATACTCATTCATATTTATTACAAGGTGTGCAATTACCAGAATGTATACCCAGCTTTGCACCGTTAACGGTCAAACACATCTTGTTGGAATGTGTAGACTTTGATCCTATGCGTCAAAGGTACTACAATATTAATACTATGACCGAGTTATTTGATGCTATATATTTTAGTCTTGTTTTAGATTTCCTGAAGGATATAAATCATTATAATATGTTCTTGTATATATTTACTTCTTTATACATGTTGTACACCCGTTTTTGGGCATTTGTTGATTTACATATGTAGTTTATATTTCTACCATGTCATCCCTTATTTGTAAATAGTTTTATTTTTATATATTTACATTAATTTTTAATTAATCCTTCATTTCTTCATCTTTCGTCAGTGTTTGCGCACAATATGACCTATTTATGTGTCGACGTGTTGTAAAACACCATTCATTCATTTATTCATTCATTCATTCATTCATTCATTCATTCATTCATTCATTCATTCATTCATTCATTCATTCATTCATTCAAGGATATATGCTATGAAGAGTGCAACAATTGTTCTGTATAAAGGCTAGGGCCATGACAATAACGCAACATGTTACTTCCATCGTCGCTATATTGCATAGGAAATTGTGAGTCGTAGATGTCAGCAACATCCATGCCCAAGTGTCCAATGGTAGAAGTATAGTTCATTTCATTACTGCAACGAATGCGCAGTAATATATCTATATTGTTGTTATCTGGAACAGTATTGACAAGTTTATTAGCATACTATACACTAAAGAATACTGAAAGAAATATACTGAACAGCAATACGTTATGGACACCGTTTCTAAAGCTACTGATGATGAGGTGGTTCATATAATTTTATATAATTCAAATATTTTGAGAATCAAAACTCTATAGACACAATATAAACGGCATTGAATCGGCTAGACCAAACCCCAAAACTGAAGCGTTGAATTCAGAGTTCCATCTTATACGAATTAATTTTACTCAGATTTAATCACGGGAATTATAAGAACACAAAATATTATCCTTTTAATCTACAAATATACATTATTATATGACGTGAACACCTGGATAGAGTTTTCGATAAATGGTTCTTTACTCTAATTTTGCCGTTATTTGGCGGGTTAGCTTCTTGAAGTATCGTAAAACATTAGCATGGCATAGTGATCCAAACTTAGTATCAAAGCTATATATATATGTAAAACAGCGTATCTCATATAAAAACATAATAATATTATCAAGAACATATTGTTTCAATTTTGTTAAATCAATGTTCTGGGTTTCAAATGTTAAAAAAAACACATAAACAACTGACAATAACATTGTAACGGGAACATACTTGCGAAGTAAATAAAGATTTTACCAAAATGAGGTGGAATCCAGAAAATAAAGATGTTTTTCGAAGAAATCTAATTACCGGATATGAATAGATTACTAGATGTGATAGACAGGCATGACAAGAAAAGTGTAAATGACACGGTCTTTGCATTTGTCAATATTTTAAACAGTGTTGCCGAACCACTATTTAAGAAAAATGTAATCATTAAGCCAGAGGGTACATTTAAAGAAAATGCATTTACCAAAGCGAAATGGTTTGACAATGAATGTTTCGAAAAGAAGGTACATTAAACAGACGCTATAAAACAGTTTAATGCGCACATAAGTGATGCAAATCGTGTGGAACTTTGTGCAAAAAAGAAAAGACTACAAATTGCTAATTAAAAGGAAACGAAGGAGACATAATTGTATTGAGATGAAACAAATTGAAAAACTGAAAGCAAAGCAACCTAAAGATTTTTGGAAATTGTTTACTAAAGCGAAAAGTAAAAAAGGTGCTGATGTGAGCGTAAGTGATTTTCTAGCATATTTTAAAAACATAGCAACTGATATAAATGTAGTGAAACATGACGAGGCTGAAGAGTTTTGTGAATCGAATGATTTTGACAAAAACGACCCTATATTTCAAGAGTTGGATATGGTCATAACGGAAATGGAAGTGGAAGCTTGCATAAAAAATCACTCAAGCGTGGAAAGGCATATGCAGGGAACACTATTCTAAATGAATACTTTTTAGAAGCGGGCGATATATGTCGCAGTTAACGCAATTATTCAACATTATATTAGACAGTGGCTGTTTCCCGGAAAATTGGTCAGAGGGAATAATGATACCGTTATTTAAAAATGAAGATGAAAATGACGTCAATGATTATCGGGGGATTACGTTGGTCAGTTGCATGTCGAAACTATTCACAGCAGTACTTAATAACAGAGTAGCTGATTGGTGTGAAAGGCATAATGTACTATCCGATGCGCAATTCGGGTTTAGAAACGGATTGTCTACGGTGGATGCAATCTTCACACTTCAAAGTTTAATTGAGCATACCTTAATAAATGGCAAACGGTTATATTGTGCATTTGTTGACTTGAAGAAATCGTTTGATTCAGTTTATAGAAATGCATTATGGTTGAAACTTTACAGGCTTGAAATAAATGGAAAAATGTTACGGATTATGAGAGCGATGTATGAAACAGTTAAATGTTGTGTTCGGCACTGTGAAAACTATTCGGACTTCTTCGAGGTGACGGTTGGTCTGAAGCAAGGGGAGACAATTTCGCCGATTCTCTTCTCACTCTTCATTGAAGATCTATAACTATATTTGCAATCTAAACCCGACAGTGGACTTAGTATTAAGGATGTCACCTTAATGCTTTTGTATTTTGCGGATGATATGGCTATTTTGAGCGAGACACCCGAGGATCTGCAATGTAGTCTAAATAAGTTACATGATTACTGCTGCAAATGGGGTCTGGAAGTGAATACAGGCAAAACTAAGATCGTTGTTTTTAGATGGAGAGGTGGAATTTTAGCCAATGAGAAATGGACTTATTCGGGGGATCAGGTGAAAACTGTAAATGATTTTAATTATTTAGGCGGTGTACTTAACTATACAGGATCCTTTATATTAAACCAACAAAACCTTTCTGGAAAAGGATTAGAAGCCATGGGAGTACTTCTGCATAATATAAAAAAGTATGACTTCACTCCTAAAACACTATGCCAACTGTTTGATTCCTTTGTAACATCAATTCTAAATTACGCATGTGAAGTATGGGGGAACACCAAATCAAAACAGTTGGAGAGAATACACTTAAAGTTTTGCAAAAAGGTGCTAAACGTGGAACTATCAACCAGCAACGCAGGTGTTTATTGCGAATTTGCTAGATACCCGTTATATATATATAGATTTTGTAGGATTATACAATATTGGTTTAAACTGTTATATACCAACAATTGTGTTTTAAAAACTGCGTATGCCGTTTCACTAAGTGATTGTCTAACAAATAAAATAAATTGGACCGCTAATGTTAAGTCTTTGCTGTATAGTCACGGGTATGGATATGTATGGGAGAATCCAGAGAGTGTAAACCCGAAATACTTTTGCAAAGAATTAAAAGTACGGCTAATAGACAATTTTATTCAGAAATGGAAATCGGATATTGCTAAAAATAATGTTTTACTATTTTATAAAAACGTGAAAGTAAACTTCGTTTATGAAACATATTTAGATATTTCTAAATACCTAATATATCGAAGTGTCATAACACAACTACGCCTCTCATCACTGAGAATTGAGACAGGAAGATATGGATCCAATAGAATTGAGAGAAACGAAAGAAAGTGTCAGTTGTGTACCTCTGGTGATATTGAAGACGAGTATCATTTTGTTTTAATTTGTAATAAATATAATGACTTACGAAAATGATATGTGCAACGTTATTTTAGAAGGAATCTATCTGTTTTTAAATTTATTGAACTTTTGCAATCACAAGATAGTAAACTAGTAAATAATTTGTCTTAAAATAAGAATTAACACGGTCCAAATTTAAAGAAGGATCGTCCTCTGTGTACTTTTGTTTATCTATTAGTGTAAATTGTATATTTGCATTGTTTATTATTTTTCTGACTAGATGTATATATTGTAAACATGTTGTAGACGAGAAACTGTATAGTTTAAGTCTGAATAAAAATGTGTTCTGTTCTGCTCAGTCATTAATATAATGAAATAAGAACTAAGTTTTTAAAGTTTAAATTATCGCCCATGACATTGATATAAAAAAGAACTGACAAGTGTTATAAAACAGGTAAATTAAAACAGTTTGCTTTCTTTCCCCGCAAATATCGTTTGACTTTTTCCTTGCATATTCGCGATAATTATGCTAATTACATGGTTTATAATCACTATAGCACACATTCGAGCATATATTTGATGTTTTCACTGGCATAGATCAGCCACGAACATTCTGAGTTCCATCCCTTTCACAACAAAACATGTTAGACTACCTGAACAAATATCCGATGATTAACTTACTTTTTCATTGTGGTCAAGTTTGTGTTGTATGCGTGTTTTTGGTTGACCGTTATTTGTGAATGTCACACTTTCAGTTCAACGTTTATACATTAAATTAAAGACGGTGAATCAATCAATAAATACGAAAAATATTTTTAAAACAATGAATAAAAAAATAAATATTCTGACCTGATCAACTTAAACGTATTAATTGTCATCTTTGACGAGCGCGTCGACTCATTTATTCGTTTGATCCTTTACGTTTTCTCGTGATATCAAGTGATGATTTGTAACTGCATTATTTTAACCTAGTATGTTGATTAATCACAAATCTGTCTGAAATTCATATCGATATAGGCGGCTGTATTATACCGCTTAAGCCGGTCCTAGGCGTATTGCGTTGCACTTTATAGTTACACATTAAATATAAATGCATGCCCTTTTAACGAAAACAAATAGTATGAATCGTAAGTTAATGTTGCTAGACTGGTATGATTGCTATGTTTTGGATGTTTACAAGTTTTGTTCGCGCACTTTAACATTAAGAGATGATTATCGCTTCAGTAACGACGCAATTTTTTAGTAGCTGTACTTGAAACATGGGCATATAAAGCAAACAATGTATATAGAAAAAATGATCATTAATAATAGCGAAATGAGTTGGACGAAAACATCCAGTATATATAATCAATAAGCCTTCAAAAACGCAACATTTAAAGGCATAAATTCAAGACAAATATGAGATAAAAAAATGTATGAATGCCAATTAATTACGACATAAGCGACAACAAAGACATAGTAAATATTATGGAACAACTTTTAAATGTGTTTCTGCCGAGAGTACATGCTTTCTTTAGATCAATTTATTATCACGAAATCTATAGAATACACATCATTACATACGTGTAAACGTATGAATATGTTGCACTCTAAATAACCGTTTAAATCAATAACATTTATATTTGTTTGTTTTTGGTTTCAAATTCAGCGGAGCGATAAAGGAACTAGCCAATGCCAAATCTTAGAATAAAGTCAGGTATGGACCGTAACAATGAAACCATAAGTCGACACCCAATACTACAAAGCAAAGCTACCATATATATGTGTTGCGTCGGTGTTCTTTACCTTATTACATAGGGATTGTGTAGCTTCCAATTTCCTCTCATGAACAGACCGATTGGAACCGAGTTTGCTACTTTTATCTCAGGGTTGCTTTCGTTTCTTCATATATATATATACTATTTTCACTATATAATATTGATCGCCTTTATATATATATCGATGTAGAAATACAGTTCATCAGCGTGTGTTGCAGATATCCTTTTTAGGAAGTGAATGCATACGCTTGATTTCTTTGTATCTCCTCATAGCTAGGCGTAGTTCGTCCGAAGGTTGTCTGTCCTTGGTAGTTCACAAATAGTTTTTTCTATATATAATTCTGCTTTGTGAACGTGAATCTCTCACGAGATCCCAACTTTCGAAAGTTGCCGTAGTGAGTTCAAATTATCTCCCTTTAATATATTTACTGAATTCACAGTATCCCCAAGATCCGGCACCTTTCATTGTCACTGTCTCAATATAGCTTTGAGTGGTTGAATGCTTAAATGTGGCCCACTCATATTAGCTATAATTGTATGTATGTATGCGTCTATATGTTAATTGTGCATCCAGGTGAGTGGGTTGTGATGTAGATATACAGTTCATCAGCGAGAGTTGCAGCTATCCTTTTTAGGAAGTGAATGCGTACTCTTGATTTCTGTGTATCTCGTCATAGCTAGGCGCCCTGCCGTAGTTAGTCCGAAGGTTGTCTGTCCTTGGTAGCTCACAAATAGTTCTACCTTTATCCCTTGCATGGAAATGGGCATTATAAGTAGGGGAAAACTGCCCATTTCTGTTCCATTTTGTGGTTGTATGTATAACAAGCAGATTAATAGGTTTTACTGGATCACTGATTAACATTATGAGCAAACATCTCTGAATACAACTGTAACCTTGACCTCTTTAGTAAACAAAAAAAAACTTTCTTACCTATCTTGTGATCCCACTTTTCTTTTGATTTTTCAAGTGTATAATTAGTTTTATATACGAAAATTACCTTGCTGCTTTATCCATACTTGAGTTGAAGTTGAAGCAAATCATTAACATGTGACACTTTAACATTGGTGTCTATGCGGAAAATAATTAGAGGTTCCTATACCATAACGAACTCTTTAGTTTAGATGTCACTCAATCACTTGGAAATACATCTTGAGTGCACATTCATTTTGTGATGTCATATGTTGTCTAATAAGACGGGTAAATCATAAGAATTATCGGTATTAACTGTCAAACATCGTTCTTGTTTGGCAATGTGATGACTTTTAAAATGACTATGTTTCAATTTAAACTCCTGTTTGCGTGAAATATTGGTAAATATATTTTCTGTTATTCACAATATAATGACTTTTGATTTTGAGTTTCAATTAGAAACACTTCAGAATAATTACATCCTGCATGATTGGTATTAACTTATTAGCTAACTGACGGATAACGTGATGGAGACATGCCCATTAATTTCACTCTATATTTATTTAATTTGGTGTGTTTGAAATGTAATAATGCATTCTTAAATGACAATACGTCTCGACAAGTGTATTATTTCTTTAACAGAATTCATTTCAAGTGTCAACATGATTTATAAATGTATTTAACATAACAATGTAACTAAATTGCTTCCGTAAGGATTATATCCCATTAGGTTTAATCCCACTGAACTCATATGTTTACCAAAAACGTCTTGTTAAATATGTTTACATTTTTATCTAGTCGGTGTTACCCCAGAACAGCAAATACATGTGAATACAATCTAATCAACGCACTCATTTATTGTATACTTTCATATTGTCTCGTTAACATTGCATTGAGCTAATTGTTCAGTATTCTAAGATATTGCACGTTAATAACGACCGATATTGCAAGTTGATAAGGACCGATATTGCACATTGATAAAACCGATATTGCTCGTTGATAATGACACGTATTGCACGTTGATAAGGACCGATATTGCACGTTGATAAGGACAGATATTGCAAGTTGATAAGTATAAAGTGTCACTCTCCCTTTTCCATATCACACCTGATATCATCCCTGTTCGAGGGATGAGATATAGTCTTTGAAATAATTGATGAGCTATCAATTATTTCACAGACTATATATCGCGCTTGTGAAAGATGAAAATTTAAAAATGAAATCAAAACACATCTTGTAACTGTTGCTTTCTATACACCAATAATCAGCGTCTTCAAACTAAACACAACGACAGGACGGGACAGGCTACGTTACGAGCCGAAATGTATATCCTTCACAAACATGTTTCATGCCAATATGCCTCTGTAATATATCACTCCTGCTTCGGGTATACTTCTGACCTAAGCAATCCGTCTGTGATATATCACTCCTACTTCAGCTATAGTTCCTGTTACTGACAATTAAATGCCTGTAAGATACACGAACACGGAAATGATAAATCCATGTTAACAAGAAATGCAGATAACACCCGCACTTGTCAAATAAATTTGCGCTCTATGCCACCCATCTCCCGTTCACGGATGCTCTATACACCATTGAAACTATTCACCGTCGTAGGCAAGCATTGTGATACAATGGCAATAAACCGTTGTGCCATTTCTATAGTAATTACTATATAAATGTATATTCACACACTAATGTATAAATGCTTTGCACCTTACCGATCTTATGTTTGCTCCGTATCATGATCGCCTACTACTTACACCTAAATACGTTAATGTTGTAGTATAACCTGACAATAGGAAACATGCATATCGCATTTAAATCATAAGACACTATAGATATTAATTAGTCAATAACCATGATAACAGTCTAAAAGAATGCATATTGCACTTACGTTTAGTTGTTTTGCAGCGAGCACAAAGCTGTTGTTTCCTAATTTGCGGTTAAGTTTTAGTGTTTATTGCCTACCGAACTGGCGAAATTTTATTTCAAGTGCTGGATACTTATTACTTACAGTTCTCAGCTATAGTATTTATAGCTATAGTAAACTTGTTTAAAGTGCTGGAGCATTTCATATCAAATGGGTGAAATTGTCATTGTGCGTGTACACAGTGGGGCAGCCATATAGTATAAAATATGATTTACATTTGCACGCTTATTGAGCACACCATAACGACTAGTTATCATACTATTTATCATACTAGATATCATAATACACAAACTGAAGACTGTCAAAAACACAAACACTTTAACTTTATGCTGCATACTGAAAATTGAGTATAAATCATTCAACTGGTTGAATGTGATATATACACTAACTGCTAGACGCACTTACTATATTCATTTTATGTGTTGTTTTTAGTGCGTTATGCGTTATTTTGAGTGGCTGTTTTACGTGACTTCCTGTTCAATGTCATTATCCACAATCGGGTAAGAGTGACGTTTGATGCACCCTAGAACATGGTGTAACCCAACAGCGGCCTCCTTTTTGCCACTGATCGTTCCAATGCGGTAGTCCTGTTGTCAACCCTTTTATGTTTGGTCAAGGTCAATCTGTTTTGTTGTAGATGCAGGCAACCCCATTTTTTCTGGTTAAAACCAGTACTGTACCTCTCGTATGACAAGACGCTTTTTCACTTACAAGTTGATCTCCCAGTGGGATTCGAACCCGCAGCGGTGAGGGGTATGATCAATCCCAGTAAATAATCGAACTTATGTTTCTATTTATGCTTCCAAATACAATTATAAACTATTTTTGTTTCAAGGTAACAGGTGTTCCGCTCAAATTAAGTTGTGTTAATAGTGACTATTTGTTTTGTATGCCAGCTTAGCTTGTAACAAATTATTAATTGTATATGCATCTCTTGATGTTGTTTATTAGTTGCTGTTGTTATTAAAAGGCAACATGGAAGGTAAATGGTGTGCAATTGTTTGTATAATGTTAATGAGTTGTACCTTCATGAAATAAAGAATGTATTATTATTATTAGTATTATGCGTGCCACTGTAAAACTGATAATGCAATATACTAGCTATAATCAATACCAGTAATGTTGAGTTACACGCTTTATTCTATATGTTTGTTATTCATGTTATGTAATTCCTAGATGTAAGAAGTTCTTCACGTCTCTTGTTGTATGTTGCCCGTATATCTGTATAAAATAAGGCGAGGATTTAATTGCTTTCAAAATAACCAGAATGGAATATAATGTCTATAAACAGTGTATACACATACACTTATACACACATATTAAATTTGAGAAAATACGTTAATTTTCCAAAAACAAAGCCATAGTTTTCCATTATGTATAGTACTGACATCACTAAACATCCAAACGTGTATTTTGTAATCTCTACACTTTACAACGACGTTGTAAAAGATGAAAACTTTCATCTTTTCAGACATAGGGAATGGAAAACATCTTTGTTTTTTTATTCAATGTCCTGACGCCATCCCTTTGTAACAAGTCTATCTCAGTCTGAAGTAATTTTGGACACTTCCTATTCATCATGATCAAAGACTCGTGTGTGTCAATTGTTCTCCGCTATGTCTTCACTTCATTAGTTTGTGTATTTTGTCTATTTGCATCTTCGTACAGCTCACATTTCCTGATAGGCGTATATTACTTATAAATATTATATTTTATCTGTTTGTAGAACCATTGCTGCATGGACGGGATTGTTTTATCAAAAATCCTTTTACATTTCAGATTACTGTATTTAATGTGTCGCCTACGTAAATACAATAATACCGTAATTGATGAAACGCTTTGCTGTAAATTATTTAAACACGGGATTGTTTACCATAATCCAATATTTCAGACTATTATCAGGATTATATTTAATATGTTTTCTACATAAACATACTATAACGTTATATTTGATCACATCGTTGATAATTACTTAAAGCTGTACAGTCCCTATTTTAACTCGTAATAACTCATGAATATAAAAATGAGTCACGTGTGAAGTAGTTTCAAATCGACAAACACCCCAAAAGTCGGTATATAAGGAGAAGTCGATACGAACAATTTCACATTTTATTTAGCCTCCGTACAGGTAACATCGATAAATATACGGCTCCAGAATATATGTGATAAAAAATAGTTGCCCGGAACGGGATTTGAACCACAGCCTTGCACTTGTAAGATTTGAAAGATGTACGCTGAACCTCTAGACCACTGCTCTTTGTTGGTATTTTGTAGCATTTTTAACACTAAATAGGCATTACGTAATAACAAGAGCGCGCACACAAACTCATCATGCGCTAAATAACAAGTCGAAATATGGTTGATTTGAGGCGAAGTATTAGTTTCATATTGATAAGGTACAGTATTACACCAGGCAATGTTAATTTACACGTGCGACAATATGGATTGCATATTTATTAAGTTATTTTGCCTCATAATATATGGTAGTTAGTATACTATTTTCTCAAGTAGCGTTGTAGTTCAGTGGATAGAGCACAGGACTTGAAATCAGAAGATCGTGTGTTCGAGCCCCGAAAGAACTTTTTTTTTCTGTAAAAATTACTGTTACCTTAGTATAGGTACGGTGTGCTCTGGTCGATGTATATACAGTAAATGCTTTCTTGCGCTATATTTGCTCGCTTAAATACCCGATTTCGACATGAGCTGGTGAACATGAAGTTACGAATAAAGACACGCCTACAAAGAAGAAATCGATTGATATAGGGACTCTGTAGCTTTAAACATGGGATTTGTTTTATCAAAACCCAAATAATGATTTCAGACTAATAGATGTAATATGTTGTCTAAGTAAATATAATAGACTGTAATAGTTGCAAAAAGGCGAATATATTCAGGCCCATAGCAACGTCTTGTAATAATAAGACAATACGGGACATAATTATGAGTATAGAAATCCAATTAATCTTTTGTTTGTTTGTATGGTGTTTCACTTCATTTTTAACACATGCAAGGTTATATATGACGGTCGATTTGTTTATGATGGAGGCAGACCACCCACTTTTCCTGGGTAGAATTAGTACTGTACACCTCCCGCCATCCGTAAGAATCGGCACTTCCTCACTTACAAGTCGAGCTTCCAGTATTTGAACACGCAGCGGTTTAGAGGCGAGACGTTTTACAACGCAACGTCTTAACGACTCTGCCATTTAATCTGCGTGGTTGATAATGTGTTGAAGCTCATTGTTCTCCTATGTGTAATCATGTAAATAAATACAGTAAAAGGGATTCTTCAGAGGCGAAGAACACAAACAAGAGAAGAAAGTGTTGAGTCTGTTCATGAGAGGTAGTATATTGTCCGAAACCTCTCACTTCTCCTAACACCGGCGCTATTTTATTCTAAAGCTATAGAGATTGGGTAACGACGATCCAAAAATAATACTTAGTCTACTGATTCATAGCGCGTGTAGATGTTTGTTTACGCCCACAATACTGCCCTTTCGTAGCCACGCCACGCCACGCCACGCAGATTCGTAGCTTGGGGAAACGTTTTGCGACGAGATGCCACTAATTTGCAGTGCGGAAGATTTTGTTTACGGCTGCCATTGATTTCATCTCTAAACTTTATTCCTTGTATTTCTGTCTGTAATATCGTTACATGCATTATCCATCGTTCTGATTAATCTTAACCAATCACATATAGTTTACTAAAATAGTCATGCTGACTGCATGTTGAGAGGGTATTACATGTATTATCAATACGTCTGACGTCACATCATTCAACCGCTAAGACGTCTATTTAAGCGAGTCAGAACGTCCTGAAACAAGCAAAATAACAAAAACAAGTTATTTAAAAGCAAACTTACGTTCAAACAACACATTTAAATTGTTAGAAACTGTAGAGAGCTGCATAATTTTTTTCGGTTGATGCTGAGCGATGGGCATACACTGTAAGTTGTAAGAATGTGTTTGTATTAGCTTAAGTTCTCGAAAACGTGTGTGTTATATACATACATATTCATGTCAGATAAGAAATATAAGATCAAAACCAGGTGTTCGTGACTGGAAAAAACATCAAAACCGCAGGCCTACGGCCCTTGGTATCGATGATATTGAAGTCCGAGACGTCCAAAAGGTAATTATATAAACCCGCTGCACATATTCAATATGTTTTTTTAGAAAATATATACTAGTATATGACACGTGATACGTATATCATCTATGTATAATATATGTTGTATACATATATTTAACTTAATATTCATTTTCGTCTATAGGCGTTCTCTATGTTTTTGAGTAAATGTGTGCACATATTTTTTTATTATGATAAAAAGTTACAAAATTACAACATCGACTGTACATTCTCATAATATGTATAAAGTGCAAATTTCTTATTTTTTTTACACAATCAGGACACTGTTTAGCACGACTGGTGTGTGTATGTGTATACAAACAACACCATTTTAAAAGGTTTATAGGAGACGATATTATTGCACACTAAAATATAACATTTAACAAAAAATATATTTACTAATGCAATAATTCATAGCAAAGCATACTTATCGCTTTAGCCTGTACATCAATTACTAATAAATATGTAATGTCATAAAAATTTGACAGCTATTGTTAATCGACCTTATGAGTAAAACCAATGGATGTAAACTGTGAAATTTGCTATTAAGCATCCATGGAAATCCAAATAATAAGTCAAAATAAAGAAATATGTCGGTGCTTTGCCTTTGACAGTAAAATGGAGTCCAACGTCGTTATTTCTAAGTGTAATGTATTGGCGGTAAAGACATTAAGCACTCTAGGAAGTGCTTAAAGTCAACGTCTATTTTGCCGTACTGGGAATGTCTTAAGTGTTATTTGTAGATCAAAAGATATACGTAAACAGCAGTTATCAAGAGTCGTGGCATTTATGTTCGCTTAATAGAAACAAATTCCGTCTTACAATCGTCTATCATTAGAGGAAATTGGCCCAGTAATCTGACAGGAACCATACTGATAATGTTAAAGGAATTTATATGTTTTTTTACAAAACTTGACCATTAGAGTGTGTTGGAATCTGTATTATCAAACATATGTACAGATCGTTATTTTGTAAAATTACTTCGTTTTGTAACATGTTTGATAACAAACATTTGGTAACTGTTACTGTGACAGCAAAACACTTGATAATAATATTTCATTAATTTTGTCGCAGCATATTGCATGGCTTCATCTTGTAATAACATCTTATCGGCTAAAAAGTTTCAGAGAATTACATAATAAGATAACAGTCTGCTATTGCTTTGGTTTCTTAAAACAGATATTAAATACACTGGTTATAACATTAATTTGATTTCCAAATTGGTTAAGGTTTCAGATTACTATGATTACAATAGATCGGCTAATTACGGTATAGGCGTGAGAGGTGTTGCACCTTCTATTATCGCTCATGAACAGACTCTATTGATACCGATTCTGCTTAAAACATTAGCCAGCACTCCTACATACAATTTAGTGCACCGAATTCCACTGATTATCGAACTGAGTTATGACTCGACTGGTTGTTGTCGATTAACAATAAATAATAGTGACATTGCGTTAATATTGCATCTATCAAACAATATACATGTAGTCCGATAATTCGGCCACAAAGCAAAATGTATCAGTCTTAGTAAGAGCAATATACCTAATATGAATTCATATTGTATTTATACATGAAGCACTATCCTAGTGTTCGACTTCTCCACACCACACAAATTAGTTTCATTAACAATACTTAAGAAACATTAGACGGTTTATGGATCTTAGATAAGTGCATTTGCACATTGAATATTAAACTGTAACACTATTCGTTATTAGGATTCTTGACAGGGGACATGGGCTCACATTCCCTGCCTGGAAATTATATTCATCCGAGCCGTTAGGCAAGGGGGAATATACTTTCCAGGCAGGGAATGTGAGCCCCTGTTCACCGTCAAGAATTCTTATAACGAATTTGTCATACTCCAAAGTTGTTACCATTTATTTTAGAACCAAAACAGCCAAAAACACGTTTTCATTTTTATTGCGCCAATTTCCCCGTAACATGCCTCTAACTAGACGTTGTTTCTTTTCGTGACGTCATCCCTCTATCGTCGTTATATAAAGCGGATTTTTCATAAAATGAACTTATTTTATCACTATGTTAATGTTTTATTATCAGTAAAATTGCAAAAATATATATACTTACGATTATTTCAAACCTTAACTCACAATGGAAAGCGCAGAAAAACAATAGAAAGGAAACAATCGGCGGTTTCCAAAACAAATCGGCAACGTAATTGTCGCCATTTTGTTTTTGTGTATTGCAGGTATGGGCTACCTACGGGGAAATTGTCCTATGTTCACGTCGCAAGACGCAGACATGGGCTCATGTCTACGGCCCATTGACCAATACAATCCCGAGAATGTTCTTTGCAGTATGACACATAATGACAGTTGTATTCGTATTTGGTTTGACACGCATACTTAAATGGTATCACCAGTAGTCACATCAAAATCAAGTCAGAAGATGTAGAATTAATATTTAGTTTACTTACATGGGGTTCATCCGGCTTTGTTCTTTTCTATACTGTGATATACATGAAATACATGCATCATTGGTGTTACCGTTTCTAAGGTCTAACATTTGAATTCATCATAGATTTTGAATGCACTCGGGCATAACATGCACAATCCTGGTGTCTTACATAGGATAGCACTACTACTGTGCAAAATTAATGTCCCTGTAAATAAGGGACCATGTTTAGGCTCATTCATTATTTGTTGGGCTTTTAGAATAAAAAGTAGCATTATTTGTTAGAGTCTGACACATACACTCCTACATGTACTAAAATGTACATCTTTAAATCTACACACAATCAAAATGCAATTATTTGTATAATACATAGTGTACATGTAGTTAATATATATTTACTACATGTGCATATAGTACATATAATTAATGTATGTTAACCACAATTATGTATACTGGCCAGTGGGAATGACGCAGCTAAATGTTCAAATCTATTTAAATGTCAAATGCATGATGCACCAAAAACAGGAATTGATAAGATATGCAATGTATAGTGATTTCCGTAACTGCTTAATAGTCTAAAGCATGGTTTATTATGCAATTACCAGATTACTAATGCTTTAATTATTGATTTACATGTGTAATCGTCCAAAGTGTTTTCAGAAGCAGCTAATTACGTGTACGTGTGATATTGCTTTGTTTTCCATTAAGGACATATTATTTGAACACTCCGGATTCAGTTGAATATAAAACGCAGAAATCGCTTTATCGTTGACTGATGTTTAACAAGTATAATTATCGGTACTGTAAACGGAAAATAAAATTCGTATTTTTGAAACGTAAACGATACACTTTAAATTGATATAGATTCAACATGTTTCTTATAACTAATAATTCTAAAAAGTATTTAACAAGTATTAACACAATTTCCTCTTTAAATCAAATAAATCTGAACAAATAAGTAAGTATGAGTTAATCACTGTTTAGAAGAAAATATTTCTTGCTTGTACAAGTACGAGTATATAAACCTACCGAGAATGTGATAATTTAAATCAACTTAATTTTGGATGATAGAGTTTTCGAATACGCTTTCGAGTTTACTATTCGCGAGTTTTAGAATTCTCGAGACAGTGGATTTGCAAATATTAACTAAAGTAAAATTCCCGTGAATAAAAATCCCCGTGAATATTACTGGATCTACAGTTAAATTCAACTTCTTTCATAACTAGTTAAATACTGTATACGTTTGTATGTACAATGCAGAATACAATTGTGTTGCCTGATAATCACTGTAATCAGTATAATGTGCATCCTATTTGAATAACCTATTGTTGAATATTCATGTAAACAACTTATCAAAAGTACTTAGTTATATATAGTGTTCCACTTCAGTGTCTCACTGCATGGTACACTGTTACTATACGGGCTATACATGTATATGTTTAAAGTGTCCTCGGCCATTCTGAACAAAACGTTTCCAGCTTTACTAAAAGTCACTTTTTTATGAAACACAAACATATACAAAACCAGGTGGTGTCATCACTACACTTCTTTGGGCATGCACTTTATAGTTTAGACCAGAATTCCTACTTGTCTTCAACATGCATGAAATTGCTGAGCATCCAATTTCATACTGTGTTCATCCCACCTACAACAACAATACTATATATGCGAGCATTATCTGAACTGATAATACTTGTATTTAGTGCGCCCCAGAACCATTAATAATCGAATTTAGTGCACTCCAGAACCATTAATACTCGGATTTATTGGGCTCCAGGACCATTACTACTCGAATGTAGTGCACTCTTGAGCCATTACACTCGTATTTAGTGCATTCCAGAACCATTCATATTCGTATTTAGTGCACTCACGAAACATTGGTACTCATATTAAGTCCAATCTAGAACATCTAATAATCGTATTTAGTGTACATAGATCCATTACTACTCACATTGAGTGCGCCACAGAGCCAATATACTCCGTATTTTGGTTACTCCAAAACGGTTATGCTCGTATTAAGTACTGTCCAGAACCATCAATATCCGTATGTATGTCACTCAAGAACCTTTAATAATCGTATTCAGTGCTCCAGAACAATTAATACTCATATTTAGCGCATTCCAGTACCACTAATACTCGTATTTAGTGAACTCCAAAATCATTAATACTCGCATTTAGTGCACTCCAGAACCATTAATGCTCGTATTTAGTGCACTCCAGAATCCTTAATACTCGTATTAAGTGTATTCAATAATTATTATATTCGTACTTAGTGCATTTCAGAAATAACATTCAAATTTCATATTAATTTAAAATAAGATCCAGGATTCGAGCTGACTGATGTCGGTAAATAATTTCCGCCATTATCAATGACTTGACATGCTGAAATCCAGTTTTGCGAAAATAATACAAAAACATTTCACGTCCAAAATTGTGAATGATATCGTCCCGATACGTTGATGTTTTTTTTATTATTATTATTTCGTATTTGATCATGTATGAGTCAGTCAACTTGCTTTTTATTTCTCCATTTTCAATGGAGGGGTGTAAATCTAAAAGATAAGCGACATAATTAGAAACAGTAACTTCGTAACATGATTGTATACGCGAAGGATGGAACGTATTCTCTTAAAGTGAAACGCGGAAAACCTGGAGTCGTAACCAAACATTACAACTAGTATCTCGATTTATTATTTCAGTATCATTCGGACTTTATTTCTGCTTGCATATAATTAAATACAGTTTAGAGTTTTAATTAGTTTTCGTTATTATACCTTAACTTTACATATCGTACATGTATAACTTAGTATATTTAACAATTAGTAAATTAATAAATATGCAAAAATGATTTCCTTTGAACTAATATAATTTATATAAACATATTATTCATATATTCAAAGTATGTTGAACAACTGATAGGACACCACGAGTTTAATTTAAAAATGTCATGATTGCCGTGTGACATTGTAATACACTCAGCTTTACAACATACAATATGTTAATATTGCTTGAATGAACATTACCGAAAGTCAGCAAAACAACCTCGGGGCACTAGGTTGGTTACAAGACGTACACTTTAAGAAGTAGCAATACCGTTTATACAAAGACGTACACTTTAAGAAATAGCAATACCGGTAATACAAATCTGTTTTTCATTCACTTCATACAAATACATGAACACATGATGTTAGAACACTGCAATTTGTTTTCATCAATTTACACCACTAGTAAGTTTTAAAAAGTAGCAGAAGTTAGGGATTACACCTTTAAGTTAGCGTTATAATCAAATGCAGATATGATAAGCTTAATATATATAAGTCAGGGATGTATAATTCGCAGTAATAATCAACACATAATTATATAATGAGGGTAAATACATTTTTTAAATATTAATATCCCTGAAATTGCTCGCGATGTTGGAGGACAACTGTTTAACTGTAGGTTTTATGGCAAATAAATGTGGAAACATTTAAAGTAAATGAAGATGAGCCGGATAATGATACAGAAGTTACATTATAAATGACTCTTACGACTTTTTCTTCTTGTGTTGATTCATGCTATCATTCATTTTTTTTAATTCGTTAATATTCGTTTTTACAGCCATATATTTAACAACTACTTGTAGCGAAACTGCTTCCAGTAGGCGGACAACGTAGTTTATAACAAGGAAATCTTTAAGAAGTAAAATTTGAAAATAAATAAATAAAATAAATGTCCATAGAATCCTATCGAAAACAGTCTGCATTGAAGTGATTCCTTGATACATGTGTCCTATGATCCATACTATAAAATAACCCTATTTGTTTTATTATGATTAACCTACATTTAAAAGCAATCCATTTTTGCAGAACTAATTTCTACTCTCGTTCGGTTTATGTCTTTTTCAGTAATCTCCACTGAGCTTCAAAACTATTGAGGATTAAAACAATACAAGTCCTTACATTTAATACAGTAAACGTAATTAATTATACATAATCGATATCACAAATTAAAACACGTCCTATATCTAGAAAATACTTCATTACGTAATGAATACGTTTATTTTGTGTTTTTTTATATTTTAGCAGACTTAGCATAAATAAAGGTGAGTTTCACTCTATATCATTGAACTGGGGTTTTACGTCAACCAGCACCAACAGGAATAATCATTCCTGGCCCACTATCCATGTAGAATACATGTATGCAGAATGCGCCTATTACCTTCTCACCTGCAGATCTGCAGAGTTGCAGCAAATTATATTGTATCGCCGGAGTCACGGTCATTGTTTGCTGCAACCAGTCATATAGCAACTAAAACAATACAGGTATGATGACGAACATGATGAAGACCTGTAATTATCATGGTAAACATGACAAAATAAACACGAATTCTAAGGAAATGTACCCTCTACCTGGATAAGCAGTGGCCTTATTCTTGCCCGGGAACAACAATGGGCCGCTATATTTCAAACAGGTAAACATCTGGTGAATAAGGATAACGATATACTACGCTGTACGCGTACGCTGTAGCGCTTGCCTAAAAGCTGTACACTCTATACTTTAAATAGTATGAATTAGATCCGTTCGATGTAATTTTGAAGTTCGAAAATCGTCCAAAATGTCAGTTATTTTGTATAAACCAGAATTCGATACGTATAATGTTACACGTTTATCTCGACTTCTTACACGTTACATTGATAATGACGGATTTAGAATCTAGATCATGAACACATTAATTGTCCGGAGGGCATTCGAACAAGAAATTTTACGAACCTGTTCTTAGCTTCAGTTTGATAACATAGAATTTTATCACCCAAAGGTATTTACATATGAGACATGTGGTAATATACAGATATAATTATCTTAAAATTCTACGGCAATGTTTGTTTCATGAACATGTTTATGTTTATTTAAATCAAAATCAGTACGCAACAATATATATTTAAAATTCACACATTGCAATATCCTTGAAAAGCGAGAATCAGATGTTAGTTGATGACGCAGAAAACTTAGAACAGGCGAATTAATCCACATGTAAATATATTTATAAATTATTTGGCAATATTTGTGCAGCTATACAATTCCGATTTACCTCATTTCCCCATGTAAAAATATCGTCATGCTTATAATACTTATTTTTACATACAACTTCGTGGCGGTTTTAAATATATGTTTCTCTCCGGGATTATCAAGAAATGTTCATATGATGTTTAAGAGTCAAATGTGTTAATTGGTAATACTACAAAAAGGGTGGCCATTCATCTTTAAGGTGTGCTCAGATATGTTAATTTAGATATAAAAATCGAACAGGAAAAGCAGCATTCAAGGATGACAGTCAACCACAAACACACACAGAAACAAAGAACAAATATACAAAATAATAAAAGGCCAAATAAGACATCACAATCACAAAAGGGTTGACAATAGGGCTACCGCCTGCGAACGGTTAGTGGCAAAAAAGGCCGCTGGGGGTTTAAACCAGGATTTAGTGTGTTTTCCTTATAATAAATGGTACGATTTTTTGTTTAAATCAATGGCTTTGTGTTATAAGGAGTGATACTAAAGATACTAGGTGCTAATCAATACCCATACGTTCAGTGGTTAGAACGATTGATACGATTTATTTAAAATCAGAAGGTCGTGTGTTCGAGTCTCTTTGAATGACAAATCTTTCATTTTGGAAAGCTGCCTGTGTACAGGTACGATGAGCAAGACATTCCGAATAGGCTTGCGATTTAAGTATAGCGTATGTAACGTTAATGTTTTATTACATTCATACACGACATCTTTTGCAATTTATCAAACCCATCGTTTCTCTAAGTGCAACTGAGTTGCCTTTGGCATTTATCACAATCTTTATGGAAGACAGGCACGTACTCATCTAATATAGTTCTACAATTATTTTGAAAGGTACTGGATGGAAAATTATTCTACAAAGAACACCATTTATTAGTTATAATGAATGTACATTAATGCGCGATGCATTTCAATTAAGCTGTATTTAATCATTAATATTAATAGTTTCCATAAACAAATGGTTTAAAAGCCACAATTCAAATTCTTGAAAACATTCTTCCTGAGTCCATGACATATTATAATCACCATAATTACTTCCTAAGAATAAATATGTGTATGAGCTTGTACATCTTAGCAACTACTTAACCCTCATTGGCTCCTTTTGTCGCTGACAGTTCCGGTTCAAATGCATTGAATGTTGTTAAACTGCTCATCAATGCATGTATAAAGGTAAGCTTAATCTTTCCAGACATTTTTGTTCAGACCAAGCATGTTCGTATATAATAATGAGAAAATGGTCCCTTAGAAACTACGGCAACCAAACGCAATGATATCACACGTCTGCAATGTACCTAAAACAAAGAGAAAATTAAATATATTACGAACTGGAAAATATATATTAACTAAACGAGTAATGAAGATTTGCTTCCCGACTTGGAACGGTCAGCATGCTATATGCCTAGGGGTTAGCTTTGTATTTCAAGACAGAGAAGGAGAGGTACACAGGAATCACAGGAACCGTATCCCACTCTAGCTATTGAAAAGAGTCCTACGATTCTATAACTAGGATAGTCTCAGATACACTAGATGTCCGGTTTACGTCCAAATTAGACGGACGAGTTTTAAGGTTGTGTGTCCGGAAAATTAAATAATGTCCGAACACGAAAATGCATTCAAGTAGTATAATTCCAATAAATCAGTTTAACATTCAGCGAAAACGGGTTTACATTGTAAATGAGTTTAAATCATAATTCTTCATGGTTGTTCGATTTCTTTATTCCAGACAATAAAGTCATCTCCTTACGGCTCGTACTTAATGTGGTTAACTCAAGTGCCTTTTTGGTTTACGGCAATATATTAATCAACAAAGCGCTCAATTCAGATATATTTTTATAGATTAGCTTTCCCGATATGTACTCTGCCACAAGCTTTCTTTTATTTCAAAGACTTTGGGAGAGCTGATCTTAGGAAGTACTGTATGTATCAAAATGTTAATTATATGATATACTATTTATAACTTAACAATACAAATATGCAAAGACGTCATTTTTACACATCAAGCATGGTCCCATAGCAACTACAGCAACCAAACGCAATGGTACCACATTTCCACAATGTACCTAAAACAAAGAGAAAACTAAATATACGACGAAATGGAAAATATATAACAAAACGAGTAATGAAGACAGGGTTACCGACTTGGAACTGTCAACAGGATATATAGCCTACGGGTTAGCTTATAGTATTTCCAGACAGAGGAGGAGGGGTACATAGGAATACAAATATGCAAAGACACAACAAGCATGTTCGTATACAATACTGATAAAACTGGTCCCTTAGTAACTACAGCAACCAAACGCAATGATACCACATGTCCACAATGTACCTTAAACAAAGGAAAACTAAATATACTACGAAGTGGAAAACATATAACAAAACGAGTAATGAAGACAGGGTTACCGACTTGGAACTGTCAACAGGATATATGGCCTACGGGTTAGCATATAGAATTTCCAGACAGAGGAGGAGGGTCACATAGGACTCATGGGAACCGTATTCTACTCTAGCTATTGAAATTATTCCTATTCTAAAACGGGGATAGGCTCAGATACACGGGACAGTCCGGTTTACGTCCCCATTTGACAGTCGAGATAACGGTGTGTGTCCGGCATGAGGGCAAACAAGTAAATCAATACTGAAAAAGGGATCCTTTGGAAGCAACAAACACAAACAAGAGATAAAAGTAACCCTGTGGTGCCAGTGAGGCTAGAACCAGTGATTACCGGATTTAGAGTCAAATGGCTTTCCACTCTTAGTATGATTGTCATGTCTCTCACTTAACCTTTAGTACACATATGTGTTATATTCTGTTTTTAAATTAATCAATCTATAAATGTTTGGTTTGAATGACTTTGTCCTGTGAAAGGTGCACTTTCCGTTCGTATGTCGCATACACTGACAACACGTACTATTACATTTCGTATAGACACGTGTGCATCATTGCTTAAACATGAAGGTTATATAAAGGTAAACACGTGCTCACGCATTACGCCAAATCACATCGATTTAATACCAAGATTATACAATTTTAGAAATGGTACTACTAAATTGCAAGTTTTCAAACTAGTGGACCCACGCGAATAGTTTAACAGAACTGACAGAACAGACAACATATAGTATTTAACGTTTATTTACGTACATTCTTAGCTATATATTCACTCAGAAATGTTCATGGTTATTACGTGAAGTGATTTTAAACACACTTAATGATAATCATGTAATGTAATTAAATTAATTTACATGACATAATAAGTGTATGTTACCTGTATTAAAGTTACAATATATTCAAAGTGACTGTGTATCCTTTCAAAAAATAAATATGTGTTTATCGTTGCTTCATAGGAAATTGAAGATATCTTAACTCTAATGTATGCTGATGACGAGTCAAGTTTTGCTGACACAGTCATCAAACGCTGACACAGTCATCAAACTTCAACGTCAAATTAATGCTATTGAGAAATTTTGCAAATCTGCTAGCATGAAGATTAACTCAAAGAAAACCGAAGTAATTGTTTTTCGAACAGGTGGTATTATTAAACCAAATGAGCGTTGGTTTTACAGTGGTAAACAACTTGATGTGTTTCATTTTATAAATATATTGGTATGTATATTACTCCAAAACTCTCATGGTCAAAAACACACGAAAACTTAGCAAAAAAAGCAACTAAAGCAATGACATGCATTTTTCAATATCGACGTAAATTGGAAGATTTCAATCCAATGATATATTTAAATTATTTGATAGTATGGTCAAACCAATTGTTATATATGGATCAGAAATATGGGGTTATACGTTTTATCATGTTTATGAAAATTTGGAAAGAGTTCATATAAAATGTTTTGAAATTCATTATAACTTACCATTGCAAGCAGCTGACCTTTTTTATTTGGGAGTGTGCGGTAGGACTCCATTATGTACAATTTATATTCCAAGATGTATCCAGTACTAGCTTAAGTTTATCTCGTTGAAAAAGCATAGGTACCCTAAACAATGTTATTATATACTAAAGCGTTTGGACGAGGCCGGTAGGCACACGTGGGCCAGTGAAATTAGAAGTTTATTGTACATATTTGGTTTTGGGTATGCGTGGCTTTCACATGAGATTGGCAATCCAACTTTGTTTTTTTTGACTATGTTTAAACAAAGAGTAAAATAGTTGTATATGCAAATATGGTTTGGAAAGGTTGATGTATCAAGTAAAGCTTATTATTACAAACACTATAAATCATTGCTTAACATACATTTGAACAATATCTCTGTATGAAAAAATGTCATATATACTAAGAAGTTATCTAGATTGCATTGTTTTTGTCATAATATAGCTATTGACAAGGGTAGACACTAAAATACAGAAAGAAATATGAGGTTGTGTCCATTATGTTATGTTAGAAATATATCAGTAATTCAAGGTGCATTTAACTTTAAAATGGAGTGTAGAGAATATGAGGAATATCGAATTCTACTTTTCAGAGAACATTGGTTGGTTGACAGATCTTTGAATATGTTTATCAACTTATGTCATGTAACAATACTAAAGATAGCTTATCCATTGCAACATTTATATATCGATCAAACGAAAAACTGATTATCGATAACAATTTCTTGAATTAGATAAATATAGAGTTTACGTAAAGAATGTTAAGTGGATATTAGATATAGACAAAACGTAAAGTTTCTACTTAGTTTGTTCATACATTCTACATTTGTAAATTATTATAAACGTTTTATTTTCACATATTTTCATTCATATAACGTATAATAATGTTATTATGCTGTTCAACTTGTTTCTTAAGATGGACTGGTGGCCTAAATTATGAAATAAATTGTTTTGATCACATACTGACTCTCATTTGTGCGCAAGAAAACACATCACATCTCATATATCATTTTAACTGTGCTATCTCGAGTATCTAATCTTGCAACGGAATGAATTGTAAGCCATAACACATTTAATTTCAAATTCTACAAAGATAATGCCATTTTAATAGTATTAGAAACGAATAAATTGAAAGTAATTTAAACGCGTTGGAACGAATTTACAGTATCTGTGCGATTGTGTAACGCAGTTTAATTTAATGGTAGGCATGGAAATTTTAGTTCCTTTGACACGGAAATCTCGTTTTATTTTCATCCGAAATCCTTTTGAAGAAAGCGTGATGTTATAGTGAAAGTGTATTCAAATTTAAAATGTCCAAAGACTTTATCGAGTGTCAAAAGTAAAACAGATTTCCGATAGGGAAATAGCTCTAGCCATAAAATTCAGTTTTTAAATTGTGAACGTTTTATTCGTGTGTCTACATTATGTTGCATACGCTCTACGGGCTAACAAGGCGCGAATAACAATGATGCAGTTATCTATGATTTCTGTCAATCTGGTGAATAACTGTTTATCAATTCATTCTACAAAATATATATTTTCCGAACACGAAAATGCATTCAATTCGTATAATTCCATCAATTCAGTTTAACTTTCAGCAAAAACGTGTTTACATTTGTAAATGGTTTAAAGCATATTTCATTTCATTGTTGTTCGATTTCTATATTAGAGACCATAATGTCGTCTTCTTATTGTGTCCTATATGTCCGTACTTACAGTGGTTAAATCACGTGACTTTTTTGTTTACGGCAAAACAATTATCAACAAAGTGCTCAATTCAGATATATATTTGCTTCATAACCTTCTTAACGCATATTGTTTGACTAAAGCGCACAAACCCCTACATAATGAGATGTTTCCTCCATCGCAAACTTTCATTCAGTACTTTCTGAGATTAGCCTTCCCACTATGTACTCTGTTACACGCTTTATTTTATTTCAAAGACTGTGGGAGAGCTGATCACAGAAAGTACTGCATGAATCAAAATGTTAGCTATATGATGTACTATTTATAACAACAATACAAATATGCAAAGACGTCTTTGTTTTCAGACCAAGCATGTTCTTATACAATAATGAGAAAAGTGGTCCCTTAGAAACTCCACAATGTACCTAAAACAAAGAGAAAACTAAATATACAACGAAATGGAAAATATATAACAAAACGAGTGATGAGATAGTGTTACCGACTTGGAACATTCAGCAGGTTATATGGCCTACGAGTTAGCTTAAATCGAGTGTATGTGTCTCGCTGTCATCCTGTTTTGACAAGACAGTATGAATAAAAGTAAACAAAATTCACATCCGAAGAAATTAGCAAACTGTACACGTATATGTTCTCGTAAAATAATAAGAAAACTATTATTAGAAACATTTCATGAAATATCCAGAAGTATACTGAACACCCACATTCGTTGCAGCCAAAATGAAAACCAATCTACGGTATGGCCAGAAAAACTGAGGGACGAAAGATTATATTACAGAAGGTGCAATCATAGAGTCCCGCGATGTTGTTGTTGTCCCATGAAGCCTATTGACTGACTGTAGAGGGGTAAATCACTAAGCATGAACTACGTTGCAATACTATAAGGCCGTATCATTTGATGACGAATTTTCTGATTAATTGTGTAAAACTGTCAGACTCCTTTAGTTTCTGAAGTTTATAGATCACATGTGATCGTTGCGGCGATAGAACTTTGGGAAATATCTGTAGCTTGTACATAACGAAAACCTTGCTTAAGATGTTTATTTGTAATAATTTGATTTCGATCGTTGAAGTCCAAAACAAGCTAGCTGGGAGATATCAACACATTTTAATATAGCACGAGGTACTTCCCTAACTAAATGTGGGCAGAACGGTGCTTTGTGATGATTTTTGTAAGGATTTGCAATCGAGTATATAGTAAGGAGTCTGTTCTGGTTATTATTTGCAGACACCTTCATAGTCGCCGAAAAGGACACATGCTACGAAAATACATCTCCGCTAGCTCTGTATTCAGCGTAATGATATAATGCAATCGTCAGACAACAACAATGATATAATTGGAGGCTTTGTCTACATGAACAAGAAAACATTTAGTATGACGATTCTGCCGAATTAACAAGCGGTGCAATTTAATGTATGTGCACATTTCATATAAAACTGAAGCACATTAGGATGGGTTTAATTTTTAATTTTAATTTTCGCCAATTTTTCTTCCAGATCGCATGTAATTCCTTTAAAGCGTCAATGATTAATTCATGACGCATTTGATTTAGTCGTTTCCATTTCAAACTGTTCTTTCTTTAAGGAGTTATCTCATTTCGTTTCATGTTTTTATGACAAAGACAAATTGAATACACCAACATATTCATCATTTTATTTTTTTTTATTTTGACAATACATAAATAGGTTGTTTGACAAGTATGCCAGTCCTTTCAATGGCGATTTCAATGTATCTATTACATTCATGGCAGTAAAATAATCGATGCCCATTTCTGAGAGAAACATACAGTATTTCTATCTTCATTATGCGGTCGGTGTTTGCATGAGTATATGTGTTCGTGCTCATTCAGATGCAATGCTTCTTAACTGGCACTGTCTTGTTATGTTTATTACAATATTTACGCTTTTTACCAGCATTCCATAGTTGGAATGATCAAGAATTTACGCCAACTCATCAGAAAAGTAATACATATTTGACAGTACCACATGTCGTTTGAGTGGTCATGTCCCACAACGGAGATTGTCAATGTCCCAGAAACAGTAAAAGACAAGTTTAGAATATGTTTCAAAAGTGCTCAGGGATGACTGTAACCAACAATGAAGACCTCATTCAAATATTGTATATATTTTTATATTTGCATTTTTATTGGTATACTGCAATCGTCACTCTTAATGACGTAACGTCCGGTTTTATAAACGTTACGTTAAAAATATGGAAAATTATTTTTTACGCAGAAAACAAACTTAATTTTCCAAAATGTTATAAATTCCATCGAAGAACAAAATTTGCAATTACATGATTGTAAGTATCATCTATATCGATAGAGGAACTTCCGAAATAGAAAGACACAAACAAAGAAAATGGCAGTAGCGTCGGGATATGTTTACACGATCGATGAAGAAGAAACGAAGAGGTTATGCTCTGATTGAGGACCGGGCGTTGATGAAGAAACTTCATGCCACCGATCGTGAAACAGTCGAAATCATCAACAAAGGGGGCGGGAAACGTTTATTTGTGAACACCGGAGCCTACGAATTGTTGAAATTGGCGACCGAAAAAATTTTCTCAACCAAAATTAATGATCTCAAAGTGAAGAAGATACCGAAGATCAGAAAAACAACGTTTTAGAAACAAAATTCAAAGTATCATGAATTGCCGGTAAGACGCATTATGACATGTACAACGTCGTCATGCTTGATCAACGGTAAACAAACTAACCGATTCATGGATAATGAATTACCGCAGATATTAACATACATCGAAAAAAGTGTCTATCAAGGTAACACATCAATAACAGAGGTAAATGAACAAATAAAATATCTTCTTAACAATTACAAAATAGGACCACAGAACCAAGATATACCCCAAAGTATGATTAATGATTCCGCGCACACGGTCGCTGTAGCCGAATTGGATAGGTCAGAGGAAGGTATCAAATTTCAAGGAGTCGGCCTTATTGTTCAAGACGATGACGGCAGGCAACGGTGATGCTGTTATTGATGATGATGATGATGATGATGATGATGATGGTGCTGCTACTTATGAAGCCGATGATGAAGTTATCTTTACTATTAAAGATGGCGACGATACTCAGCACGACGCAATCACTACACTGGGAAATACTGTGATGAGAAAAGAAAATGAAGTCCTTGGAAAAGTGAGACAGCTACAATTGGACATGGCAGCATTGAGGGAAACCCTATCCAGTCAAATACAGGCATCACATTCTCATTTTGATAGGCGGCGAGATAAAATAGTCAGTATAAAGAGGCAATGTGCACAAAGAGCAGACTACACTGATAGAGTCATAGTGAATATTGGAGCCAGTAAATTACATGTGGATATGAAGAGATGACTCCCTACAGCGAAGGTTGCAGTCTATTTCTGAGCAAGTAAGATCATTATCGACATCAAACGTAAACGATATGCCATTGGACCAGACCTCAAGTCGACCAGTACCAACAGCTCAGAATAACGTAACTGGACGTCAGACCTTGAGTTCTACTTCCGGTAGCAGTACACAGAGGCCGAAAACACTAATTATCGGGGATTCATTGCTGTAAGGCTTCCGACCAAGAGGACTGAGAGACGATGTAACGGTTCATACCTTGCAAGGTGTTATAATGGGCGAAATTAAATCGCGATTGACAAGCTGGTCATTAGAAGAATATTCTAACATAGTGATTTACGTGGGCGGAAATGACGTTAATAATGGGCGAAATATTGACACACTCCGTACCGAACTCAGCCAAACCATCAAACAACAAGGATGGTATTCATCTCAACCCAAATGGTACAAGCGTCCTCATGAATCGATCAGCATTATCAAGGTCAACTTCCCACGAGACTCGCCTCTCAATGACGTCCGATCCGATGATACTCTGAACGACAATCGCCCTAACACTACTCTAAATCAGAGTTCGAAACATAAATCCAAACCGTTCTGCACGAATTGCAGAATGTCAAATCACATCACGAGGTATTGTGGTAGGAAAACGCAACCAGAACGTGGTTACCGGCACGTGCAAGCCGGAAACAGACGAGTTTGCACTTTCTTCAAAATAACTTATCATAGCATACGGGAATGTTGTAGGAAACCGCTACTGTAGTCGGAAGTAGGTTACGAGCACGTGCAAGCCGGAACCAGACGATTATGTGTAAATTGCAGAATGACAAACCACAATACGAGCGAATGTGGAAGTAAATCAAACGATCCTATCAATCGGGTTCGATCAGACAAACTAGGGAGACGTAGATGGTCACTATATTATTAACAATATAAAAAAATATATGGAATGCTTGCAGATATTTGCTTCGAGTGCACTGAAATACAATGTGAGTGTCATGCATTTCATTCGCTGGAAAAAAATAAAAAAAAGCTCACATTATTCAGTAAACACACATCGAAGTCGCCAAATTGAATTTAATGTAGATAGTATTCACAACAGAAGCAGTAGCAAAAAACAAAATAATAACAATAACCATCACCACTACCACCACCACTACCCCCACCACCACGACCAACAACAACAACAACAATACTAATGATAATGATGTTTACATAAACACCAACAACAACAACATCACTACTTAGAATACTGTTGATAACATCAACATCTTCAACAACAACAACGAAAACGATGACAATAACAACAACAGCAACGACGACAAGAACATAAATAATAATAATAATATAATAATAACAATAATAGTGATAAGTTTGGTTTCAATTCGAAAACACATGGACTTCACATAGCACATTTAAATATACATCATGTCCTACCTAAACTCGATCAGATAAAACTCATATTAGGAAATGGAAAAACCTGTGATATATTCGGTTTATGTGAAACTTTTCTGAACGAAACAGGGATAATTCTTTTTTGCAGATTCAAAACTATTCGATTGAAAGGAAAGATAGACACCATAAAAAGAGCCGGGTATTATCAACACCTACAAAATTAACTACGAATAATTGACTGTGTTTGCAGTTAATTTGGAGAAATACGGATTCTAAATCATCCGTTTCTAAGTCATAACGACGAGTGTATGGTAGTTTTGAATTGACGTAGACAACTAAATCGTCCGTTTCTAAGTCATAACGACGAGTGTATGGTAGTTTCGAATTGACGTGGACAATTAAATCATCCATTTCTAAAGAAATACATAATTATCGGACAGGGAAAGCAGCATTCAAGGACGACAATCAACCACAAAACACAAAAACAAACACGCAAACAGACAAACGAGAAGGCAAAAGTAATAAAAAATGCAAACGACATCACAAACACAAAAGGGTTGACAATAGGGCTACCGCCTTGGACCGGTCAGTGGAAACAAAGGCCACTGGTGGTTTAAACCGATTCTAGAGTGCACCAAACCTCACAATTACCCTACTGTCATCCCATTAAACAGGACAGTGTAAATAAAGAAATCCCCGCCATGATCTGATCTCTAACCAACAAGGCAGCATCAATAGGCAATATAAGTAAAACACAAATATGCTCGTGTAAATATAATACAAAAATCAATAGCCTAGAAAGCCACAATGAAGTTAATTTTGTTTATGGACCACCTCATTCCAAACAATCATGGATTGAAAAATACGAGACACAGTTAGATAAGCTGGATAGTTTGAATTTGGAAACAAACATATTCGGAGACATTAACATAACTTATACACCAGGAGGGCAGATTGACAATTACAATAATACAAAGTGGTACGATTTAGTTACAAAACTAGTTGAAAAGCCAACAAGAGTAAGTAAAGCAAGTTAGACAATAATATATCACATATATACTACTTCTCCCGAGATGATCGCAGATGTACTTATACCATGCTTTAATATCAGTGATCATTATCTAAAATGTTTCACATGATTGCCGAAATGCACAAGAACAAAGAACTTTTACAAACAACATTCACATAAATATATAAAATACAGATCTTTCACGAACTTTAATGTCGACAATTTTGTATGTACTTAGCAATTGAACAGTTAAATAGTGTTGAAATTCGTAACAACCCCCAATATGTCATTAAGTCTATTTTATAACATTATAAATAAAGTACTTTCGAAACATGCACCTCTAAAAACAAAAAAAGAATAAAGCGAGACATCCAGAATAACTGGTTTACAAATGAAATAAAAGAGGCAATATTTTTAAGAGATAAATTACACAAACAAAAACGATGGGACGAATACAGTACTCAAAGGAATAGAATTACGTCAATGATCAAAAAAAGTAAAAACTATCTATTTTTAACAAAGCCATATGTGAAAATAAATCATCTAGTTATCTTTTGAAAACGCTAAACAGTGTAACTAATAATGGTGCTACAGGTGGAATTTCTTTGCCAAACTGTCTTACTGACGATGATAAATTATCATAGATCCATATGAAATAATAATTGCAATGAACAGCGATGTTAATAAAACAAGATTCAGCTCAACCAATTTTACTAAACTTGAATATCATCTAAATTGTAAATTAAAATATATCACATTTAAAATACAACCAATCACTGTATTTGAAGTGAATGCAATCATCGATAAGGTGTAGATGGAATAGGACCCAAAATATTGAAAGATTGTGGTAATATAATAACGCCAATAATAACATTTTTAGTTAATCAAAGCACAAAACAAAGGAGATCCAGGGAGCTACAGACCGATCTCTATTTTACCAAAAATATCAAAAATATTTGAAAAGCATATAGCAAATCAACTAAATGTTGTTGTTTTTTTGCAAACAATAATGTATTGCATGAAACACAGTCAGGATTTAGAAAGATGCACTCAAACTGCTTTAAATAACTGGCTGACTGATATTGATTCAGGTAAATACGTTAGAGCTCTATTCCTTGATCTAAGAAAAGCTTTTAACCTTGTGGATCATGACATCCTTTTCCATAAATTAAAATAATATCATTTTACCGAAAATACAAGATCACTTTTCAATTCATATTTGTCAAATAGAACACAGTTTATATTAATTGAAAACCAAATATCTGAAAAAAATAATTGTGACATCGGGTGTTCCACAGGAAGTATTCTTGACCCTTCCTTATTTGTTTTATATGTAAATGACATGTCATTGTGTACTCATAACTGTGAACTTGCTTTATATGCTGATGATGCTACCTTATATAAAGTGATTTTCATCCATCAAATATGCAAAACGTCCTCTAGGAAAAGTTAACACAAATCAATTTATGGTGTTCAAATAATAAATTGTTGCTACACCCATCAAAAACAAAATGCATGGTTATAGCAACAAATTACAAACAAAAGCATATAAGACAACTACAGCTAAACGTTAATGGAATACCCATAGAAAATATGACGGCCCAGAAAATGTTAGGTACATACATAATAACACACTCTCTTGGCAAAATCAATACAAGTTGGTTTGTTCAAAATTGAACACAAAAATAACGCTATTAACAATAATTAATTATTATCTGACATACGACATGAAGCAAATGTATTATACTGCTTACCTTATGCCTGTGTTTGATTTGTGTTCCTCCATTTGGGGAAATGGGTGTAAAGGCCATCTTAATAATCTCTTAAAAATACAAAAACGAATTGCCAAAATAATTCTTGGTAAACAGATACTATTAAATTCGGAATCTACGGCTTATTGTTTCCTATAATGTCTCGAGAGATTGTTAAAGTACATATTGTATTGATTATGTCAATTTATAAGTCAACGTTCAGTTATAGAAGTACAGACAACTACACGGATACTACATATATAAATGTAAGGAAAACGAAAACCTCTCCATGTATACAGTTTCTGAATATAATATGCATTGGTCATTCCTCTTTTATAAACAGCCTATTTGGTACATTTGCTTCTATAAATGACGGGGTGAAAAAGCGGATCACCATTAACTTGCTGATGAATTGCTGATGAACAAATAAGAAGAACAAAAGATAATGGAGGTTCGGGGAGAGGCGGAGGGGGTTGGGTGGTGTGTGGGTTGTATCGTATTGTTTCTGTATTTTTATAACATTTCCGGGTCAAGTGCCTGTGGTATTGTTAGTATTTTATTTTGAAATTGGTGCTGCATTGTGTTCTATTTTATGTGTACCAAATGTGCGTTTATCCAAGCACGTTAAACAACCGAAGGCATCTATGTTATAAAGACAATGGCAGGCACCCGGATTATTATGTATCCTTTCTCTGTTCTCTAGGAGGTATCTAATTAGCATATAATGTGTTGATGAGCTGTTAAATAAGATTCAATTCAATTTTTCGTGACTCTCTCTCTAAGCTAAGGTAGACTATAATTAGAACATAACGTTACGTCATGAACGATAGTTGTACTATATTCTATAACTTTCTAAATTATCGTGTTAAAACAGCTAGTGACGTCCGACGGTGGTAACCATTTCCTTCACAAATCGTCTCGTTTTTCTCTCTGACATATTAAACCGAGAGGCATCGGCGGCAGCTACGAGATCAACTTGGATTAGCGGTGCAAAAGTCTAAAATTATCGTTCTAAGAGGGAATATTGTCTTAATATATTGTCTTAGTGTTCCGTAAAACTTATGACTTTTATGGCAGATGTATGTTGTTAACCCTTCGTATGAATTTAAGCTATTATTAAATATCTTTAATTTTGGGTTATTTTACGGTAACAATAGTTCATTTTATCTTTATAAATCTTTACCGCTACGTCAACTTTTCGATAACAAATATACACGAATATTTGGATCAGATTTAATGCTTTAAGTTTTAAGGTGTTTTTACACTTCAAATGTTATGGTTAACCGAAAAACTAAATATGACCAATTTTAAATCAGCATTTTATTAATTTCGAATAACCATTTAATAAGCTTCATCTGAAATACCCGTCAATGACGTATTACGCAACACATTATAATGACGATAATTGCATACTTTTTAAAGAAACTAACCCTCCAAATAACGGCAACATTACACTACTAAACGCTGTGTCATATAATAGTGTATATGTGCCGAATAAACGAAAGGTTTTTTTACGGGTTCTAAAAATACACGTGATTCAATATGCGTAAAATGAATTATAAGTTGGTAATTCGACTCTCGAGCTTCGGGGTTTGACGTGGCTGGTTAAAACCGTTAATATTGTGTCTATAGGGTTTGGATTCTCAAAATATTAACTTATATAGATACCTCTTTGTCGGAAGTGCCAATTTTTCTTGCAAAAACTATACGATATGGCTTATCTATGCAAATTAATATTTAAGTTATATTTCACTGTTTTTATGAAACCTGTTTTTCTTATTACGGGAAAAAAATTAAGGATAAGAGAGTAAAAACATCATGGCATGCTTTACAATTCCATTCTGTACACAAATCGATTATTCTGAAAATATTGTTTTAGCCCTGAATGGTGTAACTATGCGTGTGTGTCTAAGGATTAAGGTCCCTCCACCAGCAAACGTCGTGAGCCCCTTCAGGTTAAGCCTTCCGGAGTATCTCCTCGCCGTATGGGTACAATAGAGTCTGGACCGAATAGCTATGCCTCAAAGTGACACCTTTATATAACAAGAGTTGCGCGCAACATGGTGTCTCGCCTAAAGTGGCATGTCCATCATACATGTTTCAAGCAATCTTCATCTTGACAAAATCGAGTGTTTATAGTAACTGTTAACGAAGTCAAACACTGTTGTCAGCATTCAGTAGGTTAGCATCCATATGTTTCCTTAACACATCATCATCTTACCACAAGGAACGTCGTTATCCATGACCAACAACTCTGACTTTCATTTCGTCAAGGTTATACAGCCTTTTAAAGCTGGTATTAGAAGTAATATTATTGTAAACAATCATAAATGTTTTCTACTTATCAGTATTAAATGGACACTGTCCACCAATAAAATGTTTAGAGACACCCCAGAGAGAGAGAGGAAGAAATATGTTTTTATTTGTTTAGTAACATATGTATTTCCAGAATCTTTACATGTTTTCGATATAGAGAAATGAAAAGTCCATTTAAATACATGTACAGTCTGAAAAAGATATCATTGGTATATTCAGTATTGCAGTTGTGTAATGTCTTTAACATAATTATATATGTATACTGTGCTTTATAATCTCAAAGTTACAGTGCCCCTTTAAACCAAAAAAATATTTTAATTGAGATAAATATATTTAAAACAAGAAATATCACTGTAAGTAACAAATTCCCCCGAAGTGATATTTTACCTCTAACTTGACCTTGGAGCCACGGACCTGGATTTTGTGCGCGACACGTCGTTTGGTTGTGGTTAGTACTTGTGAAAAGTTATTTGAAAATCCGTCCAGGCATGCAAAAGTTATTGACCGGAAACGATTTGACTTTTGACCTCCAGTGTGACCTTGACCTTGAAGACATGGGTTTGCGCGCTACGCATTGTCTTGTTATGGTGATCACTTGTGCCAAGTTATTTAAAACTCCCTGCAGGGAGTTACCGTCCGGACACGAAAATGCGTATCTGTTTTTGACCTATAAACTGCAAGTTGACCTTGACCTTTAAGGTACGGAACTGGGTATTGCGCGCGACACATCGTTTTGTTATGGTGATTACTTGTGCCAAGTTATTTAAAAATCCCTACAGGATTGTGACATTATGGTCCGGACACGAAATTGCGTATCGGTGTTTGACCTATGAACTGCAAGTGTGACCTTGACCTTTGAGGTACGGACCTGGGTTTTGCGCGCAACACATCGTATTGTTATGGTGATCACTTGTGCCAAGTTATTTAAAGATACATGCTGGGGTTTTGAAGGTACAGTCCTGACACGAACTGATGACTGACGGACGGACGGACGATCTATGAACTGCAAGTATGATCTTGACCTTTGAGGTACGGACCTGGGTTTTACGCGCGACACATCGTCTTGTTATGGTGATTACTTGTGCCATGTGAATTAAAAATCCATATAAATTAGAAGATGTTACATGTATTGTGAAATTTGGAGAGGGTACATGTATTTAAGAGACAACTGACATTGACACAGTGTCAATTGTAAAGGTATTCGAACAATGACCAGTTATGGTATATATGAAATTTGAACATTCTATAGGACAAAAAAGTAAAATAATTTAACGCACATTTTAACACAGTTTTTGAAGATGGTACATGTATTTAAGTGACCTTGACTCCGAACCATGGTCAGTTGGACAGCTGGAAGTTATTGACATTAAGACGGACAATGACAATGAGGTTATATATGAAATTTCAACACTCTGTTCCAAAGATCCAAAAAGTTATAAGAATTTAACGCACTTTAACATATGTTTTCGAGAGACGGTACATGTATTTAAGAGGCAACTGACCGTGATACAGGGTCTATTGGAGATTGCCACGTACTTGAATAGGAAGATCAATAACCTGTGATGTTATATAAGCAATTTGAACACTCTACTCAAAAGGACGACACAGTTATAATAATTTTAACGCAAAGCTTAACCAAAACCTTAACCAAAACCTTAACGCTAACATATTGCATTGTAACGTTCTTGTCCTTGAGGGTGGAATGTTCAAATTTTATATATATCGATAACTGACCCTGGGTCGGAGTCGAGGTCACTCAAATACATGTACCGTCAATATTTGCGTTACAATTTGGTGACGGTACATGTATTAAGTGACCTTGACTTGGACCCAGGGTCAGTTGGAGGGCTGACAGTTATTGGCAATTAAGACGGACAATGACCATGAGGTTATATATGAAATTTGAACATTCAACTCCCAAGGACAAAAAAGTTATAATACAGTATGTTGACACCGTCGAGCCCGCAAACATTAACGGCGCCTATGTCTCGCATTTTTTCAAAAAGGCGAGACAAAAACGATGTGGGTTATTTACTTTCAAAATTATGTTTTATAGAACTCGTGACGTGCCGTTACTGTTACTTTTTTTCTACATACTTGCATTCTTTTTAATCATTAATACTAGTTATAATATTTATAAGAATAGTTCAAAGCAAAATATGTTAGAATATCAACTGTTGATTACCTTGTATCAACAATATATTTAAAATAATGAAAGAAGAAAATTGTGAACTTAAAAATGTTATTATATTATTTGCTTCAAGATTGCATTGTGTCCATTTAAGAACACGTACATGTATTAAAGATGGGAACATTATCTATAATGGAAACTAGTGTTATGAATGTGATCGTTGTTAACGTCAGCATCTATATGCTTACTATATAGTACACGTGTGTGTTGCTTAACCTTAAACCCGCTAACCACGACTACAATAGCATTTACGTTCATTGTAAACCCAGATCATTTATAGTAGGTAATGACATTGAGTTTGTGTTGATTTTTGTAATATATACTGTTTTCAGTTTATTTTCCAAACATAACAATACTTCAAATAACTTTATGATAACACTGTGTTGATTCCATTGAAACCAACTATCGACAGCATTTGGAGAGGGTAAGAGTTTACCGATTAAATCATGGCGTATGCCATACTCTTTTATCGATTCAAATCAGAAATTGATCAATGTAGTGAATTACCTTAATCTGTATTTTGTATTTTCAATTATTCCTGTTTTCAAGTAATTTTACAAATATACCAAGTTATATCGATAACCATATGTTGATTCGTTTGTAACAAACCATTGGTAGCATTTGGAAATAGTCCGAGTATAAAGTATAATTAAGGCATATGTCAAACTATATCATCTAAGGCAACAGAGAGCATATTTGGACTAAACAGTTCTGAATATTTATAAAGGACTATTACTCCCGACTTCTATGGTGACGTGATTTACAAACTTCGTAAGACCCATGATCATTATCATGTCATACAATTTCTATTAAACTTTTAAAAGTATTTATCAAACCTTTATCAAAAGAGGTTATGACTATCATTTCGCAACGCACTGTATGTTTAGTGGTTGACCCATTATAGTTTGCTACAATTCATGTTTGATTGTGCGATGACCAGACAGAGTGTCGACACTATGTTAACGTCTACCTAAATCCTCAAAGGCCGGTAGCGTTTGGTGTTTTTCTTAAATAATGTCTTTACGTACCCTTAATGGTCTGTTCTCTTGTTGCTCTCGCTTCTGCAGTGTCACTAAGTACTTGCGGTGTGACTTTATAGGCTTTTTATATAAATATATACATGATTATGAATGTGTTATTCTTATAGTGCCTATTAATGCTGCTTGTTTCTTAAAGTTTCTTAGAGCATATAGATTGCCGAGAATGTTTTTATTCACATTGTCGCGTTTTATTGGGATGACAATAGGGTAAGAGTGAATTTTGGCGCACCCTAGAACCTGGTTCAAATCCCAAGTGGCCTTTTCGCCTCTGACAGTTCCAAAACGGTAGCCCTATCGTCATCCCTTTCGTGTTAGTGATGTCTTATTTGGTCTTTTTTTCATCCTTAAAGTTGACAGTTCCAAGGTGGTAGCACAATTGTAAATCCGTTTGAGTTTGTGATGTCACATGCCTTGTTTCTTATTAACGTTGTAATTTATTGATTGTTTTAATGTGTTTTTGGTTGTCTGTTTTCTGTGAAATCTACCTTGCCCGTTCGACTTTTATACTACTTTAAGTATTTGATTCCGTGCTGGTTATATTATTCGATGATACTGCAGATGTTTTTTTCGCAGTTTGTTTTCATGACAACCACATTAAGCATAGACCAAAACAGTAGCCCTGCAATATAACACTTGAAACTAAATTATATATGACACTTTTGTGCTTTGACCATACTCCGTATAACGTATAAAATTGACTACACGTCTTGACACGATTCCTGTCTCTTAGGCTAGCTTAACATGTATACCCTTGTAATTAAACCCGAACATCAATAAGAAGTGCCTGTATGTTTATATAGCGAATATAAAGGATACATCCATGTTCTGTATCTTCTATATACACATGTATAGTTATGTTATATATTTAAATTAAACTGTCAATATAAACGTTTTACAATGTGTATTCATAGATAAAATGCTTTTTGGCCAATTCCCAAAACCAACATTCATTTGTAAAAACAATGTTCATACACATTAAGCACACTTAATGGAACGTTATGTTATGGTTCAAATCATGCATTGCTTCAGTCTACTTTATTCAGAAAATTTAAAATTTAATGTTAAAGGTTCGTTTTTGTCTACTTTCACCTCACGGCCATGTTGTATAAAAAATGTTTAATTGGTCATTGGTATATGACTTAATAATTATTATATTGGGTGGGCGTTCGGCCGAGGCATTGTAGCAGAATGTGTGACAGCGAATCCAGACTATGACCTTATTTTTTCTTGACCAAACACAATGATGTCTGAAATTTATTTTGACGTGGGGGGTGTTGGCTATTGCCATACTTTGAATCTATCCGAATGTTGATAAAATACATAACCAAATGGATTAATAACAGTCTAGAATAAAATGTGGTGACCAGCACCTGATGAGTAAACTGATACTATGACCTTCGTAGTGAGCCTGTCTGCTATATATTAACAACGTGATATGACTTTTTTCTCCCTATATGTATTGTTCTACAGGAAACAGCATTCAGCTCTACCGTAAACAGTTTTAGTCAAATTCCACCGTTAGTTGTGTTAATTATTGCGTTCCTTATACTACAACATGACATTAGTACCAAAACAGAACATCTCTGACTCACACAACCTTGAAACTGCGGATTTAGATTTGACTGTATTTTGACATTATAGCAAAACTAGCAAATCGAAATACGATACTTTACCTTACAGGTCTCAGGATTGGAGTTTGGTCTGTTGCATGTGACTATTGGATGACACCTTACTTCAAAGTTGTTTTGTGACATGTAGGAAACTAGTTCATGTGTGTCCTTTGATACAAACTCGCTATTTCTAAATGATATGTTTTGTTGTTTCTATTTCACTCTGTGTTCTAAAACCTAATGTAAATATTTACTAGTTTATCAAGATTAACTACTGGACTATTTTTTGACACATGTAGTGCTATACTAATCTGTCAGTCTATATAATTATGTAGACTGAGACATAAATGCCATTGTTCGAGAGAAGATATATTGCGTCTTGCCGATGCATTTGTTACAAAGTAGAACCTAATGGTTTCAGACTTCTTTGACTGGAGACAAGCCACGTAATCCTAAACAATATATCAGTATAAATCAATATAATTAATACGTCTCGAGATCTAAGTTTCAGTACATAGATACCTAATTTAGTTTATGAGAATTTTCAACGATGTTGATTTAAACTTGAAGCGAATGCAAGTATGTGATGTGAAATCAAACCGGTTGCAATGTTCTAGTGCATCATCGTTGAAACAAGGATGTTACACAATCAGTAAAAAATAAAGTATTCCAATTATGTTTTGATAAAGCAAGATTCTTAAAAGGGTATATAATGTACCTGCTATATATCTAGGGGTCATTTCATAAGAAAGATAGGCAGAGTAAGAGGAACGATTCATTCCGCAGTTAATTAATCTGTTCGCAGGTTTCTCAAGACATAACGCAATGCCTGCATAAACAACGTATTAACATTTAAACGTTCATGCATATAGCTCACCAAACATAACGACTTCTATCGCGCCACTATATTAGTGTTTTGTAATGAACTAGGTATGGTTGCTCTATCTTCAAGCATTCACTTTCGTTGATGGCAACTACAACAAGCCGTATTTAAAAACCTAGCCCAGCACAACTACCAACTTCCGGTTACTGCTGACATGATTTGTTACTAGTTATTTCAAATAATAAATTAATATATACTATGTCCTTCTCTCAAATCAGTTCAATTGCATCAGATGGCCACTAATATAGAACGTGAACGAATTGAAATGTGTCGATGTGTACCTTTATAAAGTGCACGCTTTAATTTGGAATCGTACTTGCTAACAATTTATAAATGAGTGAATGAGTGAATGAGTGAATGATTGGAATAAATGATTGCACGAATGAATGAATGAATGAATGAATGAGTGAAACAATGAATGAATAAATGAATAAGTGAATGACTGGAATGAATAATTGCATGAATGAATAAATATATGAACAAATAAATGAATGAAAGAATGAAAGAATGAATGAATGAATGAATGAACGAATGAATACACGAATGAATGTACGAATGAATGAACGAATGAACGAACAAACAAACGAATAAATGAATGATTTCTTTTTGCGGGATTTAAAAACACTTTGTTTGAATCCAAAATACAGCTGAACCCCAATAGAAATACTGTTTAAAATTTACCAACAACAGTCGTCAACATTTCCAGATCAACAGTTTCATCAATATTAATTTAAGCGAAAATGAATGAAGCTCATTTAATTGCAAAATTAATAAAATATATAGTAAACCTAAAGCACGTGTTATTAGTTTAACTTGGATATATGAATGTGCAGAAACAAATATCTTTCCGACTGCCTCCAGTATATTCAAGAACGAATAATGAACGAACGAAAACCAACGAAGGCGCAAATGAGCGATTACTGTCTGCAATATGTCATTATACTATTTTAGAGACAAAACACAAAATACCTTCATCGGAAAAATGCTTAGATATTGTTGTTTTTTTGTTTTTATAAAAAACAGAGATATCTATTTTGAATATTTAAAATAAGTGTAATGGAGTTTCATCTCCATTCAACTGATTAGGATTTTATAAAAACAATATACTGAACACAAAGCACTACTTTTTGCTCATCTAACTTGGAGAAACGGAATGTTATTTTACAATGTGAAGTATATGAAAACATTGGCATTACATAGGGTGTTATTCTTTCCCGTGTATAATTCTTGATTAAGTTTAAGAATCCGAGTTATCTCCCATTTAATTAAAACGACATATTTCATATACAAGTTCAAGCATTTTATCACGAAATTGGTAAAACTGTGTTTAATACATTTATCAGGGTATGCACACTGAATATATGTTCTGTATTTAAATTATTAAACCCGTAAAAAGTAATTCACAATAACGTTACCATAATAACATCAATAAGGAAATAAGACACCAAACATTTAAAAAATAAAATGTCTTATAATTGCTGTGAAGCAGGTAAATTAAAACATTTTGCTTTCACCCTACGGGTATTAAACATTGACTCTAGCGCATTTTGGAGATATATGAAAACGAGAGTCAATGACACTTTCGATGTAGTGACAAGGATTAAAATGACAAAATAAAGGTGAGTTCAGCTTCTTTTTTTTTCCATAATATCATCAGTCCAACGACTTATTTCAAAAATCAGGGAATGCTATTGCAATTATATGTGTTTAAAGTATGTCTAAGTTGTAAACAATATTACAAACTATTGTTTAATTTCACGCCTATATCTCTTATACGATTTGAAAGTGCGTGTGTTTTCGTCGAGAGATCGCAATTTTTCGGTACATATCCTTATTTATTGATGAAAGTCAGCTGTTGTTTTAGTGGAGATGAAATACCATTCATGTAATTATTACTCGGTACTAAACTGGTTTATCAAAAAACAGAGTACAATGGATTTATCGCCAATTTTCGGCAAAAAGGTAAAGTCAATGAGCCGGAGCTAGGGTCAATGACGCGGAGGTTGCGTCGATGCTAGGAGCATTTTTTTCAATCACAAGTCCGGATACCGTATTAATTGCCAAGGTATCATGCTACTGATCTCGTCGCCTGAATAACATTAGAATACGTGTTATATCAGCCTGCGTTACCTGATTCCCGCAACACAATGTCGTTTACGGTTAGGCAAAGGATTGGGCAGTAGTATTCACTTGTTTTGAATAGAATACTAACAGAATGTTTAAACATATTACAATTAATCAATTAACTACTAAGAAAGGTATCGATATTTAAGAACAATATTGTTTGCCGCTACGAATAGCTATGAGTTTAACTGGTCATAACATATCTTATCCTACTCCAAAAAATGCGGGCCCCAGTCTAACGATGCGACTCGTGATATTTAAATTCTCGATCTTCACTACCTTTCGTTTGCCAATTTTGTCAATTTAGAAATAACCACATTGCCCGGCCACTGACCTAAATGCGAGTTTCCTATTATTGCATCATGTATAAAAACTGAAATTGTCACGCTGTGTACGTAAATCGTATCTGTCTGTGTTCCTTTCATCTGAATTAATTAAATAATAATTACATATATTTTAACGTGAATTTAATGTCAAGATAACCGCATATTTATCTCTGTTTCTTAATATTAATTTAAACATACTTCACCGGACCGACATTCTTACCGGGGGTTGGGGTCGGGGATGTGTGTAGGGGCGGGGGGGGGGGGGAGGGGTGTGAAAAAGTTTGATTGGGGAGGGCAGAGGGCAATTTGGCGTAGGATACGACCATTTACGTACTAAATACCTACGAGTAAAAAAAAGCTTAATCCACTAATCCTCGATCAATTACACAAACAAATACAACAAAAAAGCAGATTTTAAACGATAACCATTTGTTTCTTCAAATTATGGCGGGTGTGGGGAAGCATATTCTGGTCTCCGCTATGAACATTAGGTGTGGGGGGTGGGGGCGGGGGCGGGGGAATCTCCGGCTCTTACGCCTTTGTGATGCTTATCGTATTACGGAACTTAATTATGCACTACTCTTTGCATCGTGTGCATTAAATTCTATAACATATAAGTTGAACATGGAAACTGTAGCAAATACTAAAATAACAAAACGTAAGCTAGTTCTACTCGTAGGTATTTAGTACGTATATGGACCATCATTTTATCATGTCTTATTCTACGCCAAATTGCCTTCTACCCTCCGCCCAACCCCAACTCTCCAACGCCACCCCAACCCCAACCACGGTAAAAATATCGGTCCGGTGATGTATGTTTAAATTAATGTTAAGAAACAGAGAAAAATGTGCGGTTAATTTGACAATAAATCCACGTTAAAATATATGTGATTATCATTTAATTAATGCAACTGAAACAAACACAGAAAGATACGATTTACGTACGCAGCGCGACAAGTTTAATTTTTATACATGATGCAATAATTGGAAACTCGCATTTAGGTCAGTGGCCGGGCAATATTGTTTTTACTAAATTGACAAAATTGGCAAACGAAAGGTAGTGATGATCGAGAATTTAAATATCACATGTCGCGTCGTTAGACTGGGGCCAGCATGTTTTGGTGTCGGCTAAGATATGTTATGACCAGTTAAACTCATAGTTATTCGTAGCGGAAAACAATATTGTTCTTAAATATCGATGCTTTTCTTAGTAGTTAAATTATTAATGGTAATATGTTTAAACATTCTGTAAGTATTCTATTCAAAACAAGTAGAATACTATTGCTCAATCCTTTCCATAACCGTAAACGACATTGTGTTGCGGAAATCAGGTAAAGCAGGAAGATAAAAAACGTATACTATTTTTATCAAGGCGACGATATCAGCCGCATGGTACCTTGGCAATTAATGCGGTATCGGACTTGTAATTGAAAAAAAAAATCTCCTACCATCGACGCATCCTCCGCGTCCTCGACCCTAGTTCCGGCTCATTGACTCTACCTTTTGCCGAAAATTGAAGATAACACCGTTGTTCTTTGTTTTCTGATTAAACAGATTAGTACCGAGTAATGATTATATGAAAGGTTTTGTATCTCGATAAATTGCGATCTGTCGTCAAGACCTAGGAGTGAAATTAAAAAATAATTTGTAATATTTTTGCAACTTAGACATACTTTGAACACATATAATTGGAATACCATTCCCGATTTTTGAAATAAATCGTGGGATTAATGATATTATGAAAAACAACGAGCTGAACTCAACTTTATTTTGTCATTTTAATCCGTGTCACTACCACGGAAATGTTATTGACTCTCGTTTTCATATATCTCCAAAAAGTGCTAGAGTCAATGTTTGGTACCCGTGCTATAGCTTTCACTTTTATAGTAGATAGTGTAAATATAGTATATACAATTACCCACTTATATAGTATAGAGTGTACCTATAGAATCTGCAACTACTCATTTGTATAGTAGATAGTGTACATATAGTTTATATAATTACTCACTTTTATAGTAGATAATGTACATATAACTCACTTCTATAGTAGATAGTGTACGTATAGTATATACAGTAACTCACTTTAATAGTCGATAGTGTACATATATTATATACACTTACTCACTTTTTATAGTAGATAGTGTACATATAGTATATACACTTACCATTTTTATAGTAGATAGTGTACATATAGTATATACAATGACTCAATTTTATAGTAGATAATGTACAAGCATTATATACAATTACTCAATTTTATAGTAGATAATGTACATATAGTATATACAATTATTCACTTTTATAGTAGATAATGTACATACAGTATATACAATAACTCACTTCGATAGTATATAGTGTACATATAGTGTATACAATTACTCACGTTTATAGTATATTTTGTACATATAGTATATACAATTACTCACTTTTATAGTAGATAGTGTACATACAGTTTATATAATTACTCACTTTTATAGTAGATAATATACATATAATGTATACAATTACTCACTTTTAGAGTAGTTAGTGTACATTTAGTATATACACTTACCCACCTTTATAGTAGATACTGTACATATAGTATATACAAGTACTCGCTTTTATAGTAGATATTGTACATATAGTATATACAATCACTCATTTTTATAATAGATAGCGTACATATAGTATATACAATTACTCTCTTATATAGTAGAGAGTGTACCTATAGAATATACAACTACTCACTTTTAAAGTAGATACTGTACAAATAGTATATACACTTACTCACTTATATAGTAGATAGTGTAACTATATAATATGCAACTACTCACTTTTATAGTAGATAGTGTACATATAGTTTATATAATTACTCACTTGTATAGTACATAATGCATATATAGTATATACAATAACTCACTTCTATGTAGACAGTGTACCTATAGTATATACAATTACTCACATTTAAAGTAGATAATTTTCATATAGTATATACATTTACTCACATTTATAGTATATGTAATAGATAGAGTCTGGTCTCAGCTCGTTGGCTAATTTAAACACCGAGATGGGCGTAGCCCATCGAGGTGTTTAAATAACCAACGAGCTGAGACAGACTCTATCTTTTTTGTAGCATGGTGCACCTAGTAACACTCTGACGTCATAGTGGCCGTACTCTAAATTCCAATATCCGGTAGTTGTAGTACGGTGTAGCCACGCCCCTTTAGTTTCCATAAATTAAACGATTTAATGCTCTGCATTCATCAAAGAAAATGTCACCGACCATGCTACAAAATGTACATATACTATTTACAATTACTCACGTTATAGTAGATATCGTACATATAGTATATACAATTATTCATTATATGGTAGATATGGTACCTATAGTATATATAACTACCAACTTTTATAGTAGATAGTGTACATATAGTATGTACAATTACTCACTTTTATAGTAGATAGGGTACCTATAGTATATACAATTACTCACATTTATAGTAGACAATATACATATAATATATACAATTATTAAATTTATTGTAGATAGCGTACATATAGTATATACAATTAGTCAATTATATAGTAGATAGTGTACCTATATAATATGCAACTACTCACTTTTATAATAGATAGTGTACATACAGTCTACACAATTACTCACGCCTATAGTAGATAGTGTACATATAGTATATACAGTAACTTACTCCTATAGTAGATAGTGTACATATAGTATATACACTTATCCATTTTAATAGTAGATAGTGCACATATAGTATATACAATGACTCACTGTTATACTAGATAATGTACATATATTATATACAATTACTCACGTTTATAGTAGATCATGTACATATAGTGTATACACTAACTCAGTTTTATAGTATATAGTGTACATATAATATATACAATTACTCACGTTTATAGTAGATTGTGTACATATAGTATATACAATTACTGACTTTTATATTAGACAGTGTACATATAGGTTATATAATTATTCATTTTTAAAGTATTTAATGTACATATAATGTATACAATTACTCACGTTTATAGTAGATAATATACATATAGTATATACAATGACTCACTTCTATATGTAGATAGTGTTCATATATAATATACAATAACGCACTTCTATAGGACATAGTGCACATATATTATATACAGTTACTCACGTTTATAGTAGATAGTGTACACATAATATATACAAATACTCACTTTTATAGTAGATAAGGTACATAAAGTATAAACAATAAGTCACTTCTATAGTAGACAGTGTACCTATAGTATATACAATTACTCACATTTATAGTAGATAATTTACATATAGTATATTCATTTACTCACAATTATAGTATATAATGTACATACAGTATTATAGGTTATTGAATTGGTATGGCTAAAAATTACTTGGAACGAGTTGTTTTGGCAAAGGACGACGAGCTTACTCACTTTTATAGTAGATAGTGTACATATAGTATATACAATTACTCGCTTTTATAGTAGATATTGTACATATATTATATACAATTACTCACTTTTACAGTAGATATTGTGCATAAAATATATACAATTACTCACATTTATAGTAGAAAAAGTAATTGATAATAACCTTACAATAATAACATGAATACACAAATAACACATATATTATCAATTAAAACACTTTGCTTTTATCCGAAAATATTGCTTGAAAATAAGGTTATGTATATGTTTGTTCATTATATTGCTACAATGTTCAAGCCCGATACGACACGTAGCCTAACATGTCCAAATGGATTGACCGTGTTATTTAATTGCTAAATTAATTTTGTTCTGTATATATACATTTATATATATTACAGATAGTGTATATATTCATGACTTTTGGATTTATAAACTCGATGATAATAATGAAGACTTCATTCAATTGAAACAACTCAGTCTTATACTTGTGTGTTATAGCGCTGGAAGCCTTTAGTGTCTATGTTTAACGGTAACCATAGAATCTTTTGGACATTGTAAATATGCATTTCTCTTCTGATCTGAATATTTATGAACATATCTGAATATAGTTTTAAATAAATGTGTTTCTGTATCAAATAGCCATTGTATTATATCTGATACGTCAGACTTTGATTGGCTTCGCATTTGTATCCAAGTTATAAATAGTGATTGAATGTTCTTATACTTGCAAATAGCTATATACTCAAATGATGAATGTCCTCTCGTCCTAGAAGCCATTTAGCAGGAATGCGGGATATATTGAGACAGACATATTTTGTGCCTGATTTATCCGTAATTCGTTCCCAAAATTTAACATAAGTATTAGACATAAAATAAATCGAAATTTAAATCAGTATAATTCTGTTTTTTGATTTTTTGTTGTTCACATTATATATTGAACTTTCTATTTATAATGCTGTTTCTTATTAAATTATAGTGCAATTTTCAAAAGAAATTAACCGAAAAGCTGGAGGAAATGGGAAATATGACTTTTTTCAGAATCTAATATCTGTTGAAATTTCATCCATTTTCATGTTTATCAAGAAATGGAAAATAGTAAGTACTGTCAAATACATAATATTTTAGTTATTTAAATGCATTTGACAAAAAACTTCTGTCCCTTTTCACTTTGTTAATGTGTTGGAATTTGGAAATAAGTCAAGCGCGCGCTCTCATCCTTGGTTGCGAACATCATTATAACGTGCCTCGGGTTAGTATTTGTTTTGCGAGATCCTAAGTCCTATGTTTAATCTCAATGACAGTGCAGGCAGTCTATTTGAATTAATTACATAAAGTGTCTTAATTTGTGACAATTCTATACCTGAGGCTTATTGGAATTGAGTTGATGCATCGCCCTTCATTAAATACAAGGATATAAAAAAACACATGATGTTTTAGCTTATAGCTTACAACAATTGTGCTATGACTATGCTATACGTACGTATCATTTCTTATGTTTAACTACAAAACAACAGTACATATATTGCATTGTACCAAATCAGCAAGTCTAAATGGTCCTGAGTCGCTCACCTGAGAATGTTTGCAAACAAGAAAAAGTGGCTAACAAGTGCAGTTGATTATTAGAAAGAAAATTTTAAAAGGTAAATTTGCTAAACTTTGTTCTGCATATTTACAGTGAATGTTTGTATGAAAATGGACGGATAGGAAATTTGTGAAGGTTATTTGGCTAGGAAAACAAGATTCACGTGTCTGAAAGGAATACGGAGTTTATGGACATTATTAAAAAACAAAGAATAAATAGAGTTTCAGAAAATGTCTTTTTTTAATATGGATATTGGAAAGACGTTTTTGGTTTTAGTTTTTTATAACATGTATGATCTAGTGGTACAGTTTTTGAAATACAAATGCCACAGCAAGTTAAAAAGATTTTAGAAATCTGTGGTCATTTTACTAAAGAAAGACAGATATGAAAACATAATACTGGGAACATGAACAGAAGCTACTTAGAATGACTAAAGAACATGATTCATTAAAAGTAACAACTAAGTAGTTATGGTTTTAAGAGCATATGTAACACTTCTAATGTGAATAACACAAAGCGAGAGGAACTTTTGTTTGTTCTTGATTTATTAACCCCGTCATCAGTTTGTGGTGGTTAGGGTGGACATAAAAATGTACAGATATAAATGTAAAATGCATCAAATATTTATTTAAATAGAGAACAATATCTGCTTTCACAGAATAAACAAATGCAAATATATGATCATGATTTTGTTTTATTTGAATTAAAGAGTACTGGAGGCAGAACAAAATATAATTTAAAAAGTTGTATTAAAGGGACACATGGTAATCTGCATGGTTTTCACAAGAAATTGTTTTGAATTCATTCATTTTCAATGCTGTTATAGTGAAAGTTACTAGTAATGGTAATGAGAGTTTAACGAGAGGCCCAAATGTGCCTGTACCGCTCTACTTGCTGTACAACTTTTTGGTGTATGGGGTGTCAGAGTATTAGAATGTTTCCTGGGTACATGTATCTGATGAAGATTGGGATTGATTAAATCGGGTTGTATAGATAACACTATATGCCATCCCCCCCCCCCCCCAATTTTATTGCGGGGACATAAACGGAGGGTTGAAGTGAGAAATCAGGAAAGAGGATTGAACGGGAAATAGTGAAAGGAAGAAGAGGGTTGAAGGGAGATGATTATTGTGTTTTGGTTTCTATTGAGAGATGCGTCGTCATCTGTTTAATTTTCACGGACAGACGCATGGACGGACGGACAGGCACAACATTATATTCCCCCAAGTTTGTAGCGGGGGCATAAAAAGAGGATTGGAAGTAAAGTAACGGAAGGAAGAAAGAGGATTGGATGGGAAATAAAGGAATGGAGAAAGAGAATTGCAGGGGATATAACGGAAGGAAGAATGAGGACTTAAGGGAGTTGATAGTGTTTCGGTTGCCATTAAAAGATGCGCTGTCATCTGTATCATTTACGAGGACAGACGCATGCATCGATGGACATGGGGTAAAACTATATTTTCTCTTAAAATACTTAAAACCGACCACATAGCCACCATTTGAACAAGCTTGGTAGAGGACCATAAACTTAAGCTGCATGCAATATATGGGAGCTGTATGCCTTTCGGTCTTTTCTCTTTTTCTTCAATATGCTTCAATGTAAAACACTGACCCCTCAAGGGCTAGCTCAATTATGACACAATTCCCACCGTATGAACAAACTTTGTAGAGGGAAATAAGCTAATGCTAAATACAATATATGAGAGCTCTATGCGTTATGCTTATCAGAGAAGATTTTTTAAAATACGTTTATAAGTCTATGTAAGAAATGTAAAGTCTCCATATACAACATTTGGAACTCCGGTGCACAGCCACTTTTAAAACTAGGAACTTCGTTTGTACAGCTTTTGTAATCTATGAATTGGCGGTCATATATACTCAAAACGTGTCGAAATTTAGTCAGTGGTTCATATGAATAATATTTTGTAAGGTTCTGACTATATAAGATATTGACAGCCATCTTGCATAATGCATTGATCTAATTTGTATAATTCTGAAAATCATTGACCTCAGACATGTCAGAATCATCCGCCTGATAATTTGTCAAAATTGACCGTGCAGTTTCTGAGATGTTACTTACCCTTCCGCCACCCACCCCCAACGACGGCCATCTTGGATATGGCGTTGCCCTAATTTTAACAAATTTAAAATCATTGACTTAGGGATCATCCATCTGAAGTTTAGTCAAAAGTGACTAGGCAGTTTTGAAGAATAAAAGTTTTTAAAAGTGTTTCGTATATAATTCTATGTAACTGTGACCCCAGGGACGGGGCAAGATTTGAACCCTGGATAACCAAGTGAACAAACTTTGTAGAGGACTATAATCTAATGCTACATAGAAATATCTACATCTTGTGCATTTAGAGAAGAACATGTTTTAAGTTCCCTATAGAAGTCATGTAAATCATTTAAAATCTCCATATATAAAACATTTAGAACTCCGGAGCACAGCCACTTTTGACCCTAGGAACTGTTTGTACAAGTTGTGTCGTTTAGGAGTTGGTGATCATTTATAAACAAAAAATGTCAAAATGTGTTCGGCAGTTCTTGAGAAAAGGATTGTTTAACGTTCAGAGCATATATAGTAGTGGCGGCCATCCTGGATGTCGCAATGGCGTAATTTGTATAATTTTGGAAGGTATTAACCTCAGTATCGTCCTTGTGAAAATTGGATAACACTGGTCAAGCGGTTTCATCTGCATATAGATGATCCATTTGATCATAAAAAGGCATTTTTAAAGTTAACTTATGTGAATAAAGGCATCGATTTCATTAAATTAGCTGGAATATTGAATGACATGCGGGTGAGTGACCAAATTCCTAAATATTTCAAGAATATTGAGACTCCTCTTATATGTTACAAGTATAACAAATCTACTAGAAATCTTATTTTTATTCATAACAGGATAGGTTTTGATCTTGAAATCGAGACATCTAATCTTAATGATAGAGATGGTCAAACTTCTAAATTGTGTTATGAACCTGCCGGTCACATTATCATTGGCAATCTTGATGTTTCTGAGGATAAGAGGTTCCGGCAATTAAATGACAAAAGTCCTAAGCATCGCCTTTTATCAGATATTGATACTAATGCATGTCGCAATGAAATAGCGGGTTCTTTAAAATAGTTACGTACGTACATACGGACGGTCGGACAAGGGTAACACTGTATGCCCGCACAACTTTCCTGGTGGGGCATACAAACATAAGTTCGCTTCAGTTACAAATCTCGAATGTAATTGATTGGAGGTGAGTGAGGATCTGGCACCGTGGGACTGGCGTAGATGTTCGATTATTCAAACTAAATGCTCCATATCGTGCTGCGTTACCAAAATCTGCACCATGAGGCTGCGTTGTTAATGCGCTTTTTTAACAAACTAATAAACATTCCTTAAATTTTAATACCAACGTAGTTGCATATGGATTTGTATGTAGTTTGTGCGTCTATCGGCAGCAAACATTTCGTTATTCGAGCTTTAAATCCGGAAATAACTTGATTCAGTCAGAACACATGGATCTTTTTTCAATGTTCGTCACATATATCATGAATGATTGAAAGAACCCAGCATTTCCTGGAGTAACGGACACGTTAGATAGCTAGAGTAAAGTATGGAGATCCGAATGCACACGGTCGTTCCCCGGAGGGCTAAACTTAATACGTAAACGAACAATGTTTTTTACCTGTTGTCAATTTTTCATACCGGAAACATTTTTTTTGTCTCCAAAATGCTGCGTTATTTCTGCCAGAAAGCGACGTTTCTGCCATAATGCGGTATTAGGGGTAACCCACGGTGATGCTGATTATCGCGGTTCTTTACTGAGCTACAATATCTATTCGTGTCTGTTCATGTATTCTTCAAATGGTGTATATTAATGGATTGCTGTCTACCAGAAAGTATTATATGGGTGCACGTTAAACATTTCACCTATTCTAGTGTCCCGCATTGTGAAATGCTTTTAAATCTGTCTTCTAAAAGGCAATATTTCAGATGTTTTTCAATTAATTTTTGTATACGCTTTTCCTTGTAGATAACACTTTTTTCCAGACATAATCAAGCAGATGTGGTTTGCGGAGTAAATCCTGCAGTGCATTTGAAACTATAAAATTTAGTCGTTTCGATCTTCGGGATGGTGTTTGCAATGCATAGCACTGTGGGCAATGAATAGCACGCTGGGAAATGAATAGCACGGTGGGCAATGAATAGCACGGTGGGCAATGAATAGCACGATGGGCGTTACATTCGGAACGCCCGGGTTCAAGTCTCACCACTGCTACTGAGTTTATTTGGCGTGTTCTTTCGTAAGATACTTTCCTTAGCCTACTTTGTCTGATGGAGACGTAAACAAAGCTATTCGGTGTATCGGGGCACACTAAATCACTAGCAATCTATTTGTTAATAAGATAAGAGCAGGTTCCAGGATTCCTATTTACCATTTACCTCTCTTTGAAGGAAGCCTATAATGACACGTATAATGTGATGATGAGCCGTTAAACAACTTTGAAGTGTCAAGCTGCGATATTAAAAAAGTGTAATCGTTTGAATATCAGAACTAGTGTCTAGCCTTACGATGACGACTCATACGCGCCTTTAGATACGATTTTGTTATCGATAGTATTAGTAGCTCCACTGTTAAACGATCAGCATGGTTAGTGCTAGGAATGGTCTGCCAGGATTAACCAACTATTGTTACATTCAGTGGTGATTTGGCGAAGGTGGTTTCTAGCCTTAGGAGGTTCCAAATACTTAGATAAACTTGGATTGTCCAGCCTAAAGTCGTAAACAATAACATATATTTGTAACTATTATACATTCCCCCACACCCCTAACTACACATACAAGTATGTATTCTTTTAGTTGGTTCCACTTAATCAAAAGTACTACCGATGCTATTGGACCGACATATAAAATACCACTTAAGCTACTGAACTTCAGTGGTAGTTTATAATGTGACGGGTTGATGTAACATGCCATGTGTCTGCAATGTTACGAGGGTCATTCAATAAGTTCTGTCACTAACGCGTTTTAACAATTATGTGCTCGTTTTGAGTGTTGATGTTGGTACCAAATGAAAGAGAGTTTCAATACCATTCCATTGATGGTAAAATGAATGCTGTATATTTTGTGTGACGAAAGTTATGGAACATTTAATTTACATCACTTATACATACTGAGGCATTTTCGTCCTGAGTTTTTTCAGGTATGTTAATTGTTACTTATTTAAATGCCTGTTTCTCTTTAAGTACTTGTCGAAGACCTTTGAAATTTCTCATACATTACCAGTTATATCTGTGCATTACAAGATTCAGAATTTAACCATGGTAGATGAAAAGACATTGTCTTAGAAATTAACATTTTAAGCTAACGTGTAAAATTAATTTAATGATAAATGGACATTAAATGGAAGGGCCGTCTTCTGAAATAGCGTTTTTGGATGATCAATATTTTCACTAAACATTGTACAAAATTCTACAATAATGTGTTGAATATGAAATTTAAACACTGAAGGACTCGGATTTGTAAAAAAATATGAAAACATATTAATACTATGAAAATAATTACGACATTTAAAAGATATTATAACATTTCCGTAAACAAAATGAAGAAATTCAGTGTTATTTCTGCTAAAATTAAGGGATATGCATTCACTCATATCTGGTTTGCAGCAAGGCCTTTCCGAATTCTCGACAATCATTTTCATGGATTATGGGCGATTAACAACAGATGGCGTACAAGAAAATTTAAAAGCATAGAATTATTCAAATAATTTTTACAACGTTTTGTCAGTTTTGTCAGAGATGCCAGTATCCAAAAGGTGTGGTAGGGGGAGGTAATTCAAGGGTATAAATAACCGGATTTTTTTCATTTTTGTTGAGGAATTTAGGAGAGCGAACACAGTAGTACTATAAATACACTACTTTATCTCAGTGTAATATCCAGTTCAAAGGATATATGCCCAGTGACAGAACTTTTTGAAGCACCCTCGTATATTCCAGGTTGAAGCAATTTAATATTGAACAATAAGCTCATTGTTTCAAGTACAAATCATCATGATATTACAGAAAGGTTGTTAAAATGTGAAAATGTAAAACTGCATCACGATGACCAGACATAAGGGATTGGTAACATTGTATACCAAGACAGCGACATAGACGCGATTTTGATGCAGTAGTCTCTTGTACCACGATGGCAATATATTAACTTCCTAAACATTTGAAAAAACAAACACATTGTTAATTGTAACCGTACGTATTGCAGTCATATTTGTTTACCCCCTTTCCGAGTCACACAAGCATTAAAAAACAAACAATCTAATATCAAAGTAAACTATTATGGCATAATACATACTTCTGAGTTTATAATGAATCATTATTTATTTAGAAAAAAATGTATGGCAAAATTAATTAAGAAAACATATATTTTATATTTAAAGGTCAACGCGGCATCAGCAGCAAGGCAGTGATTGGACTGCTTACCTTACCTCCAGTGCTGGGCCCGCGATTGAGATTTAAGAGAGATGTAAATCACATGACAATACCAATTTGAAGGTGATTAATGTCAGACGCTAGTATAGTTTTACAGTATATTCTATGCTCACACTATCTACATAAAATGTTTTTTGATTAGTGTTTAAGTGAAAAACATTTTATTTGGGGATCGTATACTACAGGTCAATTAGGACGAGGTATGTCCTAAACCGGACGTTAACTCATTTCGTTTCTGCAGGTGTGCCTTAATAACCCTAAGGAGCTGAATCAGATGGGTCACACAACACATTTCAACTGACCATATTCAATTTATATATCAATGCATTTGATTGAATGCCTCTTCTTTTGTCAGCTGGTAGACTGTTCTGAATAGGCTCAAGGAAATGTTACACTTGTGTATGCTAATAGATTCGTTAAATTAATTGCTTTAGTAAACACTATATTCAAATTATTTTGGAACTCACAACATTGACAGATTACTCGATGAGTTTGCATGCCCTGGATTGGTTTTCTCTTTAGCTGCAACTACTATGGTTGTTCAGTACGATTCTGGATACATCCTGAGATGTTTATTATTTTGTATGTGTTTCTTTTGTTAGTTTCTCAGGATGTGGACTTTATTGTTAGAGAATTCCTTTTGATGGGATGTAGTTTTGTTTACACTGTCTTGTCTATTTGGGCGTTGAAGACAGGATAATAGCGAGGATTGTGCGCATATAAAATCGATTCAAGCTAACCAGTAGGCCTTATTGCCTACTGACCGTTCCAAGTCGGTAACCCTGTCTTCACCACCCTTTCTGTTGTTTTTTGTCTCTTTCATTGTATTTTCAAGTCCTTGTTTGCAGTACAGTGTGGACATACGATGCCATTGCGCCTGGACGCTGTGGTTTCTATAGGACACTATATCTCATTTTAGCCCAAATGTTTGACGTGTAATATTGACATGTTTTAGAACATGCTTTATTAATATAGTACAATTTATATCAGAAATAAAATTCCATATAAACTATGTGAGACTGACATCTAACTAGAAGAATTAATTTCTAATGTATTCAATACCTATCAATTATCTTTAATTTACCAACACTATCTGTAACACTTCATTAATTATTAGCAAAAGTATTGAAATGTTAGATTGTTATTGATTAAAGTGCTGCAATTTTCTAACCAAATGCACATAAACTGGTAATGCCAAACCTGATTACCTTATTTCTGATTTATTCAAAGTCACTCAGTTATGTTTACTTCAGCAAAATGGCTATAACACTTCATTTATTGTTAATAAGATGCTTACATGGTGTATAAATGCGGCAGTAGTTTTAACATCAATCTTCTACTCTCATGACTATATATTCATTAACACTGAAATATTATTTGTAGGTCTCCCAACACAGTGCAGATGTCATATGGTGGCCCATTCCGAACAGGAAGTTTCCAAGCTAAAAGTTACTTTTTAATGCCTAATAAAACTGTACACAAACTGGTACGTTGACCATTTTGTTTTTAATTCGGTGGCACTAGTTTAGACTTTTACTCCAGAGTTTGAACAAGAATTCAGACTCGACTTCAATATCCATAAAACTGTCATATGTTGATGTCAGTGTCTTCTTATAATTGCACATCCAATTTCAGACTGTCTTCATGTCACATGCAACAACACATATTTAGAGCAATTATTATAAATATTTAAAACCGAATAACACACTACTACTTTCTATGGCGCAAGTATTATCTATCGTCGGTTTCAAGGGACGTAACTGTTTAGTGAGACCTTGTAGAAATTGAACGGAATTGAGTTTCATGAGACCGCAACACATTAGATGTATGTGTACTTTCTGGTTACATCGGCATAAAACCAGCGAGTTAGGGATTCAAACACTTCAATACCGATAAGCCTGGATACAGATACAAGAGCCAACTCCATTTGCTATACACGCCTATTATCCTTTTACTAGGGTTTATCAGTTGTCCCAATTTTTCATGTCTTTGACTTACCGAAACCACACGGGCCAGCTTTTTTTCGCGCAAACATATTACTTTTTTTCTATTACTAAAGTTCCATCAAATCTGCTTTTTGTTTCGTTTAGAAATAGTTCAGTTCAGTAATAACTACCAACGCAGTAAAAAAAACATTGATAATACACATGTGAAGTATGCCTCAGAATTGCGTTTAAAACAGATAAAACTAGCTAATGTTAGTTCTATACTCGTCATCAATTCGTTTAACTGAGGAAATCAAAAATAACATTAATGCAAGTCGAACAGAATGCAGTAAAACTTTGTATTATCGAATATGTTTTTGTTATTTTTTGTCTTTCCGCCATAAGATCTTACCAACTTTAAAAATGCAGTTGTTATTTCATTCGAGACGATACTGAGAATAATGTGCTTCATAAGCTCTTAACGACATTTTTTTCTATATGGTATAATTTGTCACTTTTCATTTATTTTTTCTTGATATTTCATCTATTCATTGATGGAGACGTTATTGTAGTTTGAAAAATAAAGATAGGTACATGTGACGCATATACTCAAGAATAATGCAAAAACATACGCAAATGGTGGAACAGCCCAAATCACCTAGAAGCAGTTTGACATCCAAAAATTGGCAAACGGTCCAAGCTCTGGAATATAGAAATTCAGTATGTTGATACAATGCATTTAGTTCTAAGAAAATATTCAGTTATGTGATTCAGAATACGACGACCTGAATAACAAAAAGCTACAATTATATGATTCAGTAGATAAAAATAGAACAGGAAATGAAGCATTTGAGGACCAAATTCAATCAAAACCACGTATCGAAACAACAATTACAAGGAAAAATAACTGACAAAGTATTTGACGCCGTAAACCCAAAACGGGTCAATAAAGGGATCGGTACATACACACATCTACTGACTACTTGAGATGCATACTAGGATAATATAATCTGATATCGTTGTTAATGAAAGTGTTCTATATAAATTGAATGTTAGTCCCAACATTGATAGGATTGCATTTATCAAACAAATTGAGTTAATCAATTCATTAACAACAAAATCAAGTTTTCAAAACCTCAATGTTAATTCAGTTAACAATAAGTCGCCGTAAAGGCAAACAATTATCATTCGTGTTTCTTTATATTTTCAGAAATAATCGTTTAACCATACTTTAGACACGAGTTTGACCTAATTCTAGTTTATGACCACCTTTTTGGACTGGATTTGTCTAAATATTGTTAAAAATTAAAAATAATTTCATGTCGTTAAAGTTGAATATTCCACACTTAATATACACTTTTCGATTGTATTGTTTCACAACTGCGCTATTTGTACATGCACCGCCAAATCAAAACACAAACAAAATAATATATAACTCTACATCAGAAACAATAAATGTCGTCATACATACATGTACATACATGTAAATAAATCAATTGAAAGTCCATACCCTCGTCTTATTCTCTTTAAACGTTTTGAACGTTAGTTAAGTACACATGTTTGAATGTCAATGAAATAAGTATCCTAAACACCAGTAATACACACTACACAACTTAACTTAATGAATATATCTAAGCAAAACATTCATCAAGCACTACAATGACATTAGCTCGCTACCAGAAAACAAAAGAAATAATATAGACGACCATTGTTATTACCAAGAGATTGTTCCTACTATTAAAAACGTGATTGTGATGAATTTTTATCAAGATTGGAGATTATAAATAAGGAACTCAGGGGAGAAAAACAATCACAAATTGATTCCATTAATGTATATCGAGATATAGTATTGATATATTGCGTTTGTAATGTTTCAATTAATCCATATTTAAACCTCGCGAGAGACACGTTTGTAATAAATACACTTTGTATTTAAATTGTTTATTACTAGTTCACTATTTATCGGAATGCGTTAAAGGTGAACGTGTGTTTGTCATTGAGAATATATTCAGAAATATAGAGAACATAATAAATGGGTATTTTCATATCACCCGATATCAGGCCCTCGACCCATATCAGCCGGAGAGCTTTAGGGTTGATATGGGTCGAGGGTCTGATATCGGCATATTTTTATTCTATTGATCATATACGTGAGCTTTGTCGAAATTTCAACTTCAGCTCACTCACTACGCTGTTTTTCTAGGGAGAAAAGAAGTTTAGATATAATCCATTCTGATGCGCTCATGTCTGTCGCGTTAGTGGTACACAACATTTATTTTTGTCCGAAATCTTATAGAAAATGAATTCCATTGAATTTGAAATTTTCTAATCAAGGTGAATTGTCATAAGTGGTTATTTTATCCACGGATAATGATTCTGTAGACAATAATCTGCCGCGAAAACAGGATGGAAGTAACTAATGAAACGCAGACGACAAACAATACCCTTGACAAATTGTATACAATCGTAACTAATCGGTTATTTCCGTATCAAATTTGGAAAGTATTGACCTCTCTATCATCCACGTTAAACTGGTCAAAATTGGTCAAGCCGTTTTTGAGGAGATGCCCTATATAAGTATATGTAACACATGTAAACTCTCCATATGCAAATTTGGAACCCCGAGTCACGGTCATATTTATCCTAAAAACTTCGTTTATACAACTAGTGTAGCCTATGAGATGGTGATTAATTATAAATAAAAAATGTCAAAATCTGTTCAGCGGTTCTTGAGAAGGAGATGTTTTTAAATGTTGAGCATATATGGTAATGGTGGCTATCTTGAATATCGCGTCGACCTAATTTGTATAGTTTTAGAAGGCATTGACCTCAGTATCGTCCTTGTTAAATTTGGTCAAAAGTTATCAAACTGTTCCTGAAGAGATGTGATTTACAAAATGCCCTATATAAGTCTATATAAACGTGTAAAATTTACATAACAAAATGACAACAATGAACATATATGGTAATGGCGGCCATATTGGATGACGGAATGGCCTAATTTGTATAAATATGGAAGGCATTGACCTTAGTATTATCCATGTGAAATTTGGTCAAAATTGGTCAAGCGGTTTCTGAGGAGATGTCGTTTACAAATGTCGGCGGACGGACGTACAGACAGACGGACGGACGGACAGACGGACGCCGAACAAAAAGCGATCAGAAAAGCTCATGTGAGCTAAAAACAATCAAGTGTATCTATGTCAATATCATATGTAATTTTTTATCTCTCATATTGTTCTTACGGATGGCGGGAGTTGTACAGTACTGATTCTACCCGGGAAAAATGGGTGCTCTGTCTCCACCACACAACACCGACCATCATATACAACCTTGCATGTGTTGACAATGACATAAAGCACAATACAAACAAATAAACAGATCTCGCGTATTATATTGTATTGTGCTCGGCAACTATATTTTCCACAAATTAAGTGGCTTGCATGATATAGATATTCCCCCAGGAAACACAAAGTGTGATGAGTTATTTCAACGCGATGCTAAATTCTGGAATGAAGCTTAATGTGCATTTATATTCTCGTATAATACAGATGTATGAGCATTTTCTAATACCGTGAAATGAAAAACAAATGTAGAATTGCAAATAAATACAATAACACTTCTATTGACATATGACCTTTTTAGAATACTCGATTTCCGCATAGAGCTAAATTCCGGTTTTCAATGTATTATTTTCGCATGTTTCATGCCTTTAATTTCCCGTATAACTCTAAGCAGTTTATCTTAAAGTCGGGAAATTTTGAGTGTTATAAATATAGATTATTTAACTGCTGGGATCGATTGTAGGGAAATTCTTCTCGATATGGTAGAATATTGACATTGAACTTCAAGGCCAATACTGTTTCACCCCGAAATTGACTCGCTTATAAACTATAAGCAACACTTTGCAAATGCAAAACAGTAATAAACACAAAACATGTGTTTGGCTCACACACTCATTTTGCAGACATAACTTTATTTAAGGTAGTAATTTTGCTAAAAAGATTCGGGTAAAAGTCAGATATATGTATGGATAATTTCCAAAATAACGCACCTGTATTGCAGTTATTTTTGTCCGATGTTTAAGATAAACATTTAAAATTGTTGTGCAATTAAAGGTTTGCCTTATTTTATACCATGTATAGACATACCAATAAAAGATTACATACAACATATACCAATAAGGACTCTGATCACATTTATACATATTACTCCGCAAACACAAATACTACTCATTAATAAAACATATCAATACCTACTCACATATAAGTTATTCCGATACCATCGCACTTATAACACATACTGACGACTACCTCAAGATACAAACACCCTACTCACACAGAAATGAGTTGATGATTGTATGGGGTTAAACGTCGCTATAACTACATGTACGTTGTCTACTTGTAGCTGAGAGCCCTATGATACACTCTGTAGTGATACCACACCTGAGTATCACGCCGTAGATGCAATACAGTCACATTAAACTGACTCCGGACAGACCAGTCCTAGAATTAACGAGCGCCAAGCAAGGGAACTAATAGTACTATGTTATAAGGTGTTGGTATAATCAGGCCGTGGATTGAACCCACGACCTCCCAGATACCAAATACCGACATATATTATATATACTCGGTACTCACAGATAACACATACCGATAACTACTACTCGGTTAAAACAGAAATGGACCTGACGCTTAATCGAAGTATTAATCCGGAATATAGATAAGACTATTAAAATGCATATACATGTATCACTAAACTGAAAAACATCTGAAACATTCATTTTAAAATTCGAGCAAAACGTGACAGAGAAATAATGTCACAAATCACGTAGGATTCATCACAGAAAACGTGAAGAAATATTAAATAATTTATAATGCATACGTTTTAAACGGACCCATGTGCATTTTGGCAATATTATTTCTCTATCACTTTTTCATTCGGATGAAAACGGTTTTCGGATTTAAGTTGTTTTTAAGTGCCTCTATCCTGTCCTGCATACATTTTAAAATAACTGTGTGGGTTGTGTCTCATTTATTATTAAACCTTTGCGAAATAAATCTTACTACTAGATTATTAATATGTTTGGATGTTAAAGTAACACAAATGCATCGTACCAATGGTATGTAATTTTCGACATGAATACGCCTATTTCGATGTTTAACATCAATTAGCAACTCTGGTCCATTTCATGATAGATATATGAGTCATTCCTAATGAGCACGACACATACGAAATATTGCAGTCTCGGTTTGATTGAGACGTAGTGAAATATGCTAGCTACCGCTCACGCCCTCTAGCACCGGGTTGAGCAGAACTCAATATTTATAAAATCAACAGTACACAATGTTAACCATCCCGAAGATGGCATGCATACGGCGGTGGACGTTGATTTATTTGCTTCCCCATGTCGTACGGCGTATGGTCCGAGTATCTAATAAAATTAAATGCCCCGAATAGCGAAATAAACATAATGGATTTTAGTTGGGAGCAGCGGTTATGAAGCCTGCGTATCACAAGTAACAGCCAAAAGACTAAGCGCGGGGATTCGTTTTTCTGCCGCCACACTGCACAGGCAACGCCACTGTGCTATTAAAAAAGAGTATGATAATGGACCTTTGGAAACGGCCGAGCTTGACACATACGAAATATTGCAGTCTCTGTTTGATTGAGACTCTTCATGAGCGGTAGTGAAATATGCTAGCTATCGCTCACGCCCTCTAGCCCCGGGTTGAGCAGAACTATAATCGTCTAATCTAGAGGATATAACAATAAATAAATAATAAAAATAATAAGTAAATATCATATAATCACTATAAGTAAAATATGATGGTGGTTCGACATCTTGTAATGTATCGGACTGGGGTTGCGGAGGCAGAATCTTGCAAGTACGGACCTTCTTTGATCTTTGCACAGCTGAATGCAAGTTATACTGTTTCACATCATATACCATAAAGATACATGCTACTATTTAATGCATCATCTTCCATGTTCCACTGCAATCTTCAACGTATATTATTTAATTAATCAATGTACAAGAGAAATTAAAGAGAATAAATAAAAGTTCATTTACCATTTTTAGTACATGTACGGTTGTGTGTTTGGTATATTAAGTACCTAATCGCTACCATTACCTATTATAATTACCCCCTCGGTAAATAAGAACGTTATTGTATCATACTTGGAATACAATATAAAACTCTCAAATGAATACACGAACCTCGTGATGAGACGTCTGTTTATACAGTATGTCAGCCAATGCTAGAGATATACAGATAAGTACGTGCATGTTCGCGCGAGGGGTCAGGTGTGTGTTTGCTAAAGTGCACGACTTATATACGAGGGTCATTCAATAAGTTCTGTCACTAACGTGTTTTAACAATTATGTGCTCGTTGTGAGTGTTGATGTTTGATACCAAATGAAAGAAAGTTTTAATACCATTCTATTGATGGTAAAGTGAATGGTGTATCTTTTGTGTGACGAAAGTTATGGAACATTTAATATACATCACTTATACATACTGAGGCATTTTCGTCCTGATTTTTTTTCAGGTATGTTAACTGTTACTTTTTTAAATGTCTGTTTCTCTTCAATTCCTTGTTGAAGACCTTTGAAATTTCTCATACATTACCAGTTATATCTGTGCATTACAACATTCAGAATTTAAGCATGGTAGATGAAAAGGCATTGTCTTAGAAATTAACATTTTAAGCTAACATGTAAAATTAATTTAATGATAAATAGCGTTTTTGGATGATCAATATTTTCACTAAACATTGTGCGAAATTCTACAATAATGTGTTGAATATGAAATTTAAACACTGAAGGACTAGGAATTGTAAAAAAATATGAAAACATATTAATACTATGAGAAAAATTACGACATTTAAAAGATATTATAACATTTCCGTAAACAAAATGAAGAAAATCAGTGTTATTTCAGCTAAAATTAAGGGATATGCATTCACTCAATCTGGTTTACAGCAAGACCTTTCCGAATTATCGACAATCATTTTCATGGATTATAGGCGAATAACAACAGATGGCGTACAAGAAGATTTAAAAGCAAAGAATTATTCAAATAATTTTTACAACGTTTTGTAACAAGGACATTTTCAGAGATGCCAGTATCCAAAAGATGTGGTAGGGGGAGGTAATTCAGGGGTATAAATAACCGGAAATTTTTCATTTTTGTTGTGGAATTTAAGAGAGCGAAACCAGTAGTACTATAAATACACTACTTTATCTCAGTGTAATATCCAGTTCAAAGGATATATGCCTAGTGACAGAACTTTTTGAAGTACCCTCGTAGAAGTCCTTCCGCAACATAACCAAGTGAAACAATCCACAACGCGTGTAGATATAAGTGCTGTCTTCACGACGCTTTAAAAGAACCCAGTTCGCATCAGTAAGCGGCCCTATAACAAAACACAGACATATTTCAATGGTGTTTAATGGTTTGTCAACAAATGAAAGGTTATTTAGAGCCGTCCCAGAAGAAGGGTTTGGGATACATACAAATCCGAGAACTTGACTTATTCGGAATAATAAAGATATGCACATGGTCCTTTAATGTGCTCGTGATATAGATACACGAGATAGATCCGTTTATGTCCCTGTCCGACGGAGGCTATGAAAAAGTGTCTAGTACGTAGTTAACATATCAAATTACATTACATATGAAACTGTAACCTCAGACGGAGATGAGATTAAGGATAAAGTTTTCTATTGCACATGCCTCCGCTAGGAAGCGAACCGGCGTGATGGGTATATTTATAGCTCTAAGGCGCAATGCCTTATACACTGATCTACCGAGGTAGCTGTGTTACGGAGAATGAGTAATATGCATGCTAAACTTACCTTTATTAGGTGCAAACACAGTTTAATTACCCGATTCTATTTTGATGTGATTTCACTGAGTTCGTAATACATATAAATAAACGTTTTAAAGCAAATTTAATTAAAATAAACTTATGAAACACAACAGCATGTGATGATGCAGATGAACGGACAGCGTGTGTATATGTGTGTGTTGGGGTGTGGGTAGGGGTGGGGAAAGTGGGTGGTGTAGGGTACTGCGTGGCATGCTGGGGTCGGGGAAGGCTACCATATCAGTTCCGTTACACGTTTTGTTAAACAATCTGATTGAATGGATGTCTACATTCGCCTTAAACATGACTGGTCGCTAGCAATAAGTGTATATGTTGTTTGTTGTATTTGACACTTATCAAGTTGATATATTTATTAAAGAAACATAAATAGCACATACATGTTTTCTTTCATAAATGTAATGAAAGGTGTGGCCTAATTTGAGATAATTAATTCCGTTCATTATATAACATGACTGATAGGATCAATATCGTATATAAATCACACATGCAAATGTGTTTGCCTTGCGTTTTGCTTCATGAAAGTCTTCTTTGTCAAATAAAAGTTTCTTAAATAAGACTGATGTGATTTTGAGTTATATCTTAGCCCAATAATATCGTTTTTAATCAAATTATTTCTACAACGATACAACTGCAATCGCAGCTATGAATGACATGTTCATGTAATTTGGACTATTGTGTGACTCGCATTTTAGGCCTTCCATGCATTTCTAAGGAATTGTATTGGTAATTACTGTAACTGTTGTTTATGAGCAAAGAGACTATCACGATTTTTAATCGAAATTGCTGCAATGATTAACAAAACGCCATAACGTATAGTTTACAGCGTTCAACATACAGATTTTACGAGAATAACGACTACATATTTATGGCGACTGAACTGCGAGGGTGGTCAGTTGGCACTTCGGCTAATTGGTTTGTTGTATAGCAATTAGTTAGTACATCAATCAATTATTATATACAGCGTCTCCATGGCCGAATGGTAAACGACGTTACGTTGTAATTCTTCGCCTCTCACCGTTGCGGGTTGGAATCCCACTAAGAGCTCGGCTTGTAATTGAGGAAGTGACGATTCTTACGAATGGCGGGATGTGTACAGTACAGGTTCTACTCATGAAAAGTGGTGGTATGCCTCCACCACAAAAATAATCGACAGACATGTATACCCTTACATGTGTTGAAAATGACGTAAAACAACATACAAACAAACAAAGTTATTATGCATCAATCAATTTGTTCCGTTTGATCAGTCACCATTTACAGTTTAGGCGTTTTGCATTCTGATTGGCCAAACTAAATATTAGCTGATTGGCTAAACTTACAAACGCAAAAACTCGAAAAGAGACAAACCAGTTTTCAGCAGAAAAACGTTTACAAACGTTTTCCTTCAATTTTGATTTGCTGATCGGCAGAAAAAAAGTTAAACGCGTTTATTCAGTGTCGCGTTTCAAGTTCGTTTAGATACCGTTTGAAACTAGTTTGTGCTCGGTAAAAAAACAGTTCTATAGCTGTAACCTATTTTGATAATCTTTTTTACAAATTTAATAAAGATTGTATGAAAGTGATTATGACCCAGGATCTTACTTATAAAAGTCAGGTTATAATAGTCTGTGTCGCAGAAGAGTCCTTAAATTACTTTTACATTTGAAAACGGTTTGGTTAAGGTATCCCTGCTGGAGTAGCTATTTATTTATACAAATATTGTGAGTATTTAAATCCTCAAGGTCGTGTACAAGCTTTAGAGAATCGAATAAGATGAGAAACTTAGACTCCATAAGAAGTAGTTCGGGGGACATCCACATCAAAATGGGGATAATTAAAAATATCAAAATTAAAATGATCGCTCTTGTCATAGATTTCACTAATTATTTCGCCATTTTCAATAGAGAGAAGTAAATCAAGAACAGAAGCAAAGGTATCAGAAATGTTAGCTTTGTTGAGTTGAAGATACTTAGGATAGACATTATTAACCATAACAGAACAGAAAATAGTGTCAATGTTCAATATGTCATCCAACTAGAGAGATGTGTCATTAAAGACTTCAGTTACATTTGCTTGAGTATCGGATGAAAGACTCAACATGAAATATCTTTCACAGAAATACAAGAACAAATCTGCGTCAAGAGGTTCACAGTTTGTACCCAAAGGGATACATGTACCAACAATTTGTCTATAAACCATTAAGACACACTACTGTTGGAAGTTATCCTTTGTACAGATCGTTATTATTTTCAACGGTATAATTTCCTTCAGAAAAAAAAGATCATAAGTGCAAATATCATATCGTTAGCCAACTTGAAGTATCAGCCATAATTTTATTACGGACTTTTGTCACCTGCATCATCACTTTGTTAATTGATATTGCATGCCTATATATCCATATTATTTGCCTCAAGACATGCAAGACGTGTAATTAAAAGACAATATTATATAATTACTATTATTGAAATATACGTCGGTGTGTTATGATTAGAACAATGTGTGTTATGACCACCGATGCCATTGCGTTTGGACGCTGTGGTTTCTATAGGACCCTATATCTCATTTTTATCTCCAGTTGAAAGACAGCAGCAGTTGTGCCCTCTGTCGCTTCTATCCGGTGGTGGGTAAGTGTAAGTCCAAATAAGCTCTAACGTGCATTTTTAGGTAATTATCTCAATAATAAATAGATATGTGTTCGATTCACAAATTAAAGCCATTTGATTTGATTTTCTTATACATTTGATATGTCTGCACATAATGCACACATACTTGTCTACATTGAGTCCATAATATCATAAGCCATGCCCTGTATGTCATCAATATTATAGTAATGTATAAAACACATAAACAAATAATTATGTTGTATATTTGAATGGTAATACTATTCAGTTGTTGTTTTGAAAATGTCTTTGTATTAAACTTGATTATCAGATAAACAAATTCTTAAAACAACGTTTTCAATATACAGAAGAAGTTTTACAAGAAGAATATCATTCCTATCCCAGCCGAATCACGCATTTAAAGATCACATTTATTAAGCATTATATTCTAAAGTAAAGTTTGAGGCGTCACACACATGCACGGGTGGATTAACGGGGACCGCTGGATCTGTCGATGGCAAAAGGGATAACCAGGTCATTAAACCGATAGTAGGTGCACTAAACTTCATTCGTACCGTATTGCCAAACGTGACAGATTACGTAAAGGAGCCTGTGTCATGTCAGGCCTCTACCTAACAAACTGGAGAAAAGTCTTACTTAGCAGGTTAAACAGAAGAAACTATTTGATTAGGTAACAAATGGCACAGTGTCATATTATATTTCATTGTTTTCCTTACGAAAGTTGATAGGATATGTCAGATTTTAATTCTTCGGCATCTTGACAAAAATGCCACTATTACTCAAAGAACTGAAATTTGCTGTCGTCTAACCTTTTTGAAAATAACGCACCGTTATATTTACATAATTCAAATTGTATTCCATTTTGTTATACATGAGGCATTAAACTATTTCCAAGTTCAATATTTCCAAAATACTTTTAACTTCATCAACACTTCCTATCCGTTACTCGTTGCTTTATACTAACAATACTATTCGTCATTTTGCAAATGCGGTGATCAATTAGAAACGCTAAGCATGTCTAACACATTAAATTGAAAAAAGTATATCTGCAATTCCATTTACCTTTAAAGTAGGTCTGGTCAATGACTCAAAAGTACGTCATATGTCATAATATCATAGTCGCCTGTTTTGAGTTCTATACGAATTTCACTTTCTTTAAATATAATTTTAATTGATAGACATGATAAAGAACTGATTGAATGTGTATATCTTGTGTATATGGATCTAATGTAGGAATTAGAACGGAAATATATCAAATTTTAAGATTTTTTCCCATATCATTTCCGTCAATTGTGACCATTTTTTGTTATCAAGAACATATGGCGTATGTGTAAACTCTTAGTAGAATTTATGATTTTGTTGTAGAATAAATAATACATATGTTTGATATAGTGGATGAACGATGATTACATTTGTTTGCCTATGTTTAGAATGTACATGTATAAATATAATGAATATAATAGTTTTTTTGATGAATTAAATGTTATGATTAACATTTTTAAAAATGTTCAATGTCTTTATTTGTCTTTTCTTCAGTATAATGTTCAGTATAAGTGTGCAGTTAGAAACACGTATTCATTTTATCATGTGATGTTTGCGATTTGCATTAAGCAGCATAAAACACAATACAATGCATTTTAATAGTTCAAAGTTTTTATTCACAAATGGTGTACGTTTTACTATTATATTAATTTTTCTTAATTCATTAATGTGTAAAAAAAGCAACTACATTTTTCAAAACTTATAAACATTAAAGAACACATAATTATATGCAAAAAGGCAACATTATGTAAATACTAACAATGCAATCAACCTACATTAATCATGGTCCGCAGATTTGGGAATTTTCGGCTCGATTTAACAAAGACTCATTCATACCAGTTATACAGTGTATTAAGGAAGTAATGATATTATCTCAGGCTGTCAGCTATATGTAAATTTACTGGAGACTAACTGCATATTTTACTGGCAAACACAGTTTTTTCCTCCGGTTTTGATTCCCTGTTGATGAAAAAAGAGCCATTTTGTAATCTCGAATAATTTCCGTTCTTTAAGACGTATCCCTAAGGATAACGAGTTGAATATGTTATCGGCAAGTTTAATTTCATTTTTTGACAGATTGCATCACTTTTGAGGGTGCAAAGCGATCACGTAATTGTTTATATAAAAGCAAAACACGATCATCTGGAGAATTTTATAACTAGTCCCCGTTGTGCATCATAACGACTAATAAATGGTAATGCTTGCCGTCAAACTTGTCCTGTCGTGCCGTTCATTCTCCTAATGAGCACTTACCAAATATATAGTTTTCTAGGCTTTCGCTTTTTATATTCATATATAATACATGATTACTTTTTGGGTTTTATTTAAGTTGCCTATTTATAGTACCTAGTTTGTTATCTTGGAAGGTAATTCCTTAGATGCTGTGTCTTGTTTAGTTGGGGATGACTTTAGGTTCAACGTGATGTTTGTTGCACCCTAGTACATGATTTAAATACTATCGGCCTCTTTTCCACTCATCGTTCCAAGACGGTATCCCTGTTGTCATCCCCTTTGTGTTTGTGGTGTCGCATACTTTGCTCTTATTTATATTTGAATGGATTCTGGGCTACCTTTCCTGATCAAGTGTTGCATCCACTTTAATTATTAATATTAAGTATTTGAATAGTTCAATGAATGAACGAATGCATTTTGTTTTACGGCACGTCGAAACATAAATATTCCATATCGTGCTCAAAATCTGATGAAAATGAAACAAATTAAGTTGTTTAAAATTAATGTAAACATATATCGTTAAAACTATTTGCAAATACTGGATGATATGTTAAAATACACTTAACTATGCATTTATAGATCAACAAATGCCCGTCAACAGGCGTGTAACCAATTAAATACAAACATATAGTTCCAGGTAAATTGTTGTTGCATTATGCAACTTGTTGGTTATAGGACACCAAATACATATTTAACAATACCGTAGAATAATGACGAAACAATGATAACTCAAAACTGTGTTATTTGCAAACTTGTATGAAGATAAAATATTCTGGATTTTTTTAATAAATTCAGGTGCTGAGTTAAATGTGTGATACATACATACACCCAGATCATCTCCAGTCGCTTTAAGCGCACTTCTTATAATATTCATTTCATGGTACCACATGTAATTCCCTTTTGTTCCGTTAATTTCGGTTAATATAATTTAGAAAGGTTTACCAAGATTTTATTCGGAGCCAAACGATGTTATGTCTGTTTTTCTCTCATTAACCGACGCTAGGGAATTAAACTAATCCGACAGTATGTTATTAATTTAGACAAGATGTATTAAAGATATCCGTAGAGTAAATTTCTCCTTATTTTCATTTTCTTTAGTTTATAAGCGTTTGATTGTGATCGAAGTGTCTGCAATCTTGTTCAGGAACTGAAGAATGAACGAATCCATTTGGCCATTCCGTCTGTACCCATCGACAACACCGTACCCTATAAAAAGTGTCGAACCACCTTTCTATGTTTTACATTTAGACCAATACAGTATATAAAAACTATAAAACAAATGCAGTATTTTATATTGCATTATTTGCATTGACTATTTCATGAAATCCCAAAAGAACAAACAATTAAAATTATGATGATAATACACAATACTTGTGTGTTGAAGAACGTTTGTATCCACCATTATAACACAATTGCCAATTGTGTTTTGCAGGTGCACCAAATTGTGTACATAGTTAATATATCATATTGTGTAATCACCTTTAGTTTCATAAGTATAAGATAATTTTTGTAGTATTGACACATATACTGTATGTAATAAAATAAATGTTCATCTTGCATGCAGTTATCATTGCTTAATGTTTGATTTATCACACTGTCGTAAACGTTTTAAATTGTGGTGTGCGAGTAGGATAGCAAAAATAAAAAAATGTGGGGCATAATAGTATATAATATATTTATATCTCAATTGTTGATGATTTGCTCCAGAAGGTTAGTATAGAAGGTTAGTAACAACTTGTCCTGAAACCCGCAAACATATATTTGACAGCCGAAGCAGAGACAAATGTGGAAAGTATTTCAAAATTATATACTACATCAATATATAGTTGTCATTGTTTGAAACTGCTAACTGGATATTCAAACGCCAAGGAATTGTATAAAGGGAAAGCTGCCACATTGGTGCGTGTTTTCTATCCCGAAACACAATTACAGCAGACTTGACGATCTCCAGATCCCATTCGTTTAGCGATACATTAAGTTGTATTGTTCTTCGAGTTATGAAACGTATAAGTCGACTTGAAACTTGAAACTTAAATATGTTTATTATAACTTAAAATGTAACAGTTAAATAAGTATTAATTAGGGAATTACGCAATCGAACCAAAATAATATAAATAAGCTGTGCAAACTACAGGAAAAAAAATGTTAAAAACTCCGTGGTGTGAACGTATGTTATATTAAGGATGTTAGTTGGGGAAAGTTTTAACATGTTCTGGGCTAAGCCTTTTATGCTTTAAGTTAATCTTTTTTTTGACAACAGAATTGTCTCATTTTTTGCATGCAAGTGTATATGGATGTAATGGATAATTCCATATAATGGGAATCTCTGAGTAGAATCCTTTGGTACATAACAAACTAAGAGTATTTGTTTTAAATAGTGGAATACATGCTATATAAAAGTAGATATAGAGCCAACCCAGCAGGCATTTTCATCAGTACAACGTTGTAATACATAATAATCTATCGTTGTTCTGATATACATTTCACAGTCAAAATGAAAGTTTTTTAGACGCCTTTTTTCGACGACGTCAAAACCCAACGTTGTATTGATGTTGGATTAACAGTCAAACTGAAGGTATTGTAGACGCATTCTACGGCGTTTTATATAAGCTTGGAACTCGCAATATACATAATGGATTGAAACTTCACGCATACATTATTAATTATAATACCACAACAAAGAGCCACGTTACATTTAACAAAATTAAAGCTTCTTTTTACTTAATAAAAAAAGCAGTTTCGCCTTGTCCAGTCACTTTAAAAAAGTGGTTTCTAATTTGTATCGATTTTCACTTGAATGATTATATCAGTAATACCTTGACCAGGTTTAAAAAATAAGAACAATACTTACACATTGATTGTGTTGTTATTGCTTTGGATAATTTAAAATAACAAAGATTATTCAGCTTGATAACTTCATAATTTCAATAATTATTTCAAAGTACAGCAAAAAACAATTGTTTACATTCCTATCAGTTCACATGCCAACAGTCATGTTTATTTACTTATCGGCAACCTTTTTACGCTTGCTTAAAACCTTGCTTGTTGAATTTGATAAAACTGCTACCAAAGCTAGACAAATCGCTGAACTCAAATGGATAAAACAGTTACAAACACTCTATCCATTTGGGCTAAACGATAAATATAGATATAAAAATCGTACAGGAAAAGCAGCATTCAAGGACGACATTCAACAACAAACACACACAGAAACAAAGAACAACTTTAAATATGAATAAAAGGCCAAATAAGTCATCACGAACACAAAAGGGTTGACAAAAGGACTAGCACCTTGGAACGGTCGGTGGCAAAAAAGGCCGCTGGGGGTTTAAACCAGGTTCTACGGTGCACCAAACCTCACACATACCCTACCGTCAATTCAATAAAACGGGTCAGTGTAAATAAAGAAATCCAAACCATGAACTATTCTCTAACCAACAAGGCAACATTAATAGGCAATATACGTAAAACAGAAAGATGCTCGTGTATATATAAATACAAAAACACAATAGCCTAGAAAGCCCCAAAGAAGGTACTCTATGACTTGGCAGAAGTCAGAGCAACAAGAGAATAAACCATTGAGGGCTCAAAAAGGAAACGTTTATAATAACCCGGATATATATCCTTTTACCATAATGTCTATTCGTAAACGTAAACGACGGTCGCATGATCGCAGAAAGAACCATAACATTAAACGAAAATTTAAGAAAGTCTTTGCTGTTGTAGACCTTTATACTATTTATAAGAGTTCGGGTAGGCACGCCTACCTTAGCAAAGTAGTCAGTCTGTCTTTTTCTTGCTTACAGAAACTTGACGAAGAAGTGGATGCCATTAACATCCGTACTAATGAAGCTGCATCTATTATTCAAAGTTACATGCAAAATATTTTCCGTCTACATATAGATGCTCCATATGACCATAAAAGGAATTTTTTGAAGATAACCTATGTTAACAAAGGCATCTATTTCATTAATTTACCCGGAGTATTTAATGACTTGCGGGTGACTAATACAATTCCTAGTATTTTAAGAAGGAATACTGAGACTCCTGTTATATGTTACAAGTATAGGAAATCAACTAGAAATCTGTTTTCAGTTATAATATGATAGTTTCTGATCTAAATAAAAAAAATCGAATATATAAAGATGAATAAAAGCCAGGATAAAACCTCAAAAACACAAAATGGTTGACAATAGGGCTACCGCCTTGGAACTGTCAATGGCACAAAAGGCCGCTGTGATTTTAAACCAGGTTATAGGGTGCATCACATCTCACTCTTACCCTACTGTCATCCCAATAAATGGGACAATGTAAATAAAGATATCCCTGCCAGGTTATAAACAAACAAGGCAGTATTAATAGGCAATATAAGTAAAGCACATGAATGATCATTTATATATAATATAAAAAAGAAGCATAGAAAGACAAAACTTAAGTGCTCACTGATTTGGAAGATGCCAGAGCAACAATAGAATAAACCATTAAGGGTACGACACAACAAGATTAAAGACAAACATCAAACGCTACCGTCCTATAAGGATTGAAGTAGACGTCATCATAGGGTCCATAATCTGTCCAGTAATCGCACAATCAAAGAGGAAAGCAAAGTGATTGTCATAAAATAATCTTGGGTAGAGCGTATTGGTCGTACATTGCTATTTTAAGCATTTGACGACATCTGTCAATCACATGCTAATCCAGTGTTCAGTTGAAACATATTCACCATTTGCATGATATGTTCATTTACCAAGGAAAAAAGCGAGCAATTGTATAGCGTTGGTAGAGGGAGATGGCAGGACCGTTCAATAAGTTTATATGTGCGTTCATGTATGTACAATTATAGGTATTTTACAATCTATCTCTCTAAAGGGCAAAATTGTTTTAGGGACCTTTCGTGTAGATATGAAAATTATGTCTGTTGCCACGTGTGTCACGGAGTGAACATGGGAAATGATAGTTTGTTTTCCAGTCGTGGCCGGGAATGTTGAAAGTTGCTTTGATTGGAGCGGTCGTTTGGAAACGGTGAAATTCACAGGCAGTGTGTTGTCAGTATATCTATTTTATGAATTTGTATTGTTCATATGTATTCAATGGGCGTCGCCATTTTGTTTCGTGATATTGTTACAAACATTAACTTGCTACAGCTGGCATATGAAGTTAACTTTATTAGATATACTTATTGTAGTCGATCATTATTGGTAATGCAATATTAAATTGATAACGTGGTATATAACGTGGTGTATTACGTACGGTGGTTAACGGTAATATACCTTTATATATGCCAATGCATATAAATGGCGTTGTAGGATACGTTTACATTGCTACACGTCATAATTAGAGAGTGGCTCACATATATTTACCAGGTTATGTTTTGTTTGTCTAACGATTATTGTATAATATTGTTGTGTTAATGAACCGATGTCTAACAGTATGTATTATTACAGTCTAAGCCTCCCGGAGTGGAGCTAAGCCTTTTGGGTGTGTAGGCAATCTAGAAGCTCCGAGGCATAACATTATGAGCGGGTGGGCGACGGTCCCCATACCTGGACAACGGTAAACGTATCGGGCTCGTCATCAGATCTCAGTGGAGGAACTTCAACACACAAACTCGTTGGAGGCTGTTCATCGCGTCATCAACGCTTATAGAAGGCTTTTGATGACAATCACCGATCATTGGAGTCGCGCATTATGTTCATAATCTCACGCGCCTCAAATACATTGTAACGTTTCGGATCATCAATATTGTTGCAACTTCAACAACACTTTTGTATATATATAGACAGTCGACATATTCTAAAACCCTTCATCATATAACTGATCAAACTATTCCAAACACCTCGGCAAATCCAAATCGCACACGTAAACCATGGTACGATGATGACTGCAAAAAGGCAGTCAGCGGTCGTAAAGCTGCATTGAATGCTTTTAACATGCGGCCAACTCTTTAGATACTTTTAAAGTTTTTCGTGCGAAAGCCCGTCGTACTATTAAGGATAGCAAAAGGAAATCCTGCAGATCTTATGTCTCTAGGCTGAACTCATCTCTTAAGAAGACGTGGGACATGGTCTGGAAAAAAACCGGTAAAGGTAATTCTAGTTGTGTAAAACATCTTGAAACTGATAATGAAGATATTACATATGTCAAAGGTATTACAAACACTTTGGCAGAAACTTTTTTTAAAAACTTTTCTTCTGAAAATGTCAACCAAATCTTTTACCAAATAAGAAACTAACATAACAGAAGAAATTGAATTTCAAGTCGAACAGTTTGGAGAAAT